>CANNZV010003393.1:0-64630 GCA_947561585.1 Caprella mutica
CAAATCTTCCCAGTCCAAACTCAGCTCCGCCATATACTCCTCCATCTTTCTCATCCATGGACCACCTCCACCCCCGACCTCACTCTCCCTATCATATCCCTCAGTACCTCATTTCCAGTGTTCAAATACCCACCAAACCTAACCTTCATCTTCATGTCCCTTGCCTTCGCTGACGAGCATCCCACTTCACCCTGCAGACCTGCACCTGGTGCATAAGTAGGTGCCCTCAAGATCCTTCTCCAAACCCCATTCTCCAATCTCTGCAACTTCCCAATCTCCGTCATGCTCCACACCATAATCTCCCCCGTATGCTTAACTGAAAAAGTGTTCAACCAAATTACCTGAAATTTGGTGAAACGATTGGTCAATGTCCAGTGACCTGCTGGTAGAATTTGTGAAGTGACCCGGTCTAAGGTCAAGGTCATTTATAACTCATAAATTATTGAACCATATTGCATGAAATTTGGTATGACGAACCATTTTGTTAAATTTTGGGAGCGATCGGGTCAAAGGTCAAGGCCATTTATAACTCAAAAAGTATTCAACCAAATTGTCTTAAATTTGATAGACGATTGGACAATGTCCAGGAACGATCTGATAAAATTTTTGGAGCGATCCGATCAAAGGTCAAGGTCACTCATACCTCAATAACTCAAAATTATTGAACCCTATTGCTTGAAACTTTGTGGGACGATTGGTTAATATCCAGTTACCAGTTAATTAGATGTTGCTAGCAAATGGATGAACAGCGGCGAAGGTATGCGCTCTATCGAGTGCACGTAATCTAGTTAACACTGAAAATCATTATCGACACTTTTAAAATTTTACTATGAAACTCTAGTCTGTTATAGGACAGGTCACTGAAGAAATAATTTTATGAAATTCTATATTTCACTTACAGAGGCTAAAGAAGATGTATTGTTTAAGCTTGGTCATAGCTAAATATTAATAAGCATTTCATAATATAAATTAACATAGTGAACTCATTAACAATTAAAGTATAGACTGAGTACATATGAATGGAAATGAGCCTACATTCTAAAATAGCACAGTAGGTATAGATTACGTAGTATTGTAAGTACTCTTATTCCGTTATCACATGATATCAATACTTGAACTATAAACCAAAATTGAAAATAGTTGAATGATAACTGCTGCTGATAAAATATGACACAATGGTTAAACATTAATAATCACAATACTAACATAGTTATTCTTGAATTGACACTAATTAAACTGCTATGCAGCTATTGATTACATTCAATAACAGCAACAAGTTACAATCCTTCAAATTATCGAATAGCTATGCCACCTATAGACTAATGCCTGCTGCATAAACAATAATAACCTGTTATCGATTGATATCGTCCCCCAATAAATAGCTGCGTATTTATACAAGTTACAACATGTGTAGAGAACGTTCTGCATCACTCCGGCATGCTTTCCGAACCTGGTACTATTGTACCAGATTTGGTACTTTTGCTCTCATTTTTCTAAAAAAGTACCAGATTAGTACTTTTTCCTCTCTCTAATTACCACATTTTTCAAGAGTATTTTAAATTTTGTCGAACATAATGTCAAAAGCAAAACGAATTTCATGGAAATTTAAAGTTTTTGGTACTTTTGTGTCCAATCAGTTATTATCAAGAAAATACTTTCGGCAGCCATGTGACTGCTTTAGTCATGGCTTTAGTGTCACAGATCATTGAATATAGAAGATGTCCCACTCCTACGTGGACGCTAGTGGCCAAATAATTATTTAAGTGAGAGCGTATCAGCCAATCAGAGAGAGGCGTAACGTGACGTCACATATTACAAAGGTATGCACAAACAGGTATAAGTATATATATAACGGTCAGAGCTACATTTTCTTTTACTTCCTGTAAGCAGATATCGAAATTTTAATTTTCAGGAGAATAGGTTAATTAAAGTCTTATATATTTTAATGTATATTTATTATAAAATAGAGAACAAGAATATAAGTCGAAATTAAAATATTTCGAGTAAACTGAAGAGTGTCTTATAAACTGTTCAATCTCAACGCCATTGTTGGAAGCCTTTACCCAAAGATTGTAATCATATTTCCTGAATTAAAAAAACTTTTACCCATCTTTAGATGTATTGGTGAACATCTAAATGAACATTTTCGCGCATTGCCCATTTTTCACCAGTTAATTTTGATAAAAGAAAAGAAAATTATTGAATTAGGCAGAAAATACAGCGCACACCCTCTGCTCATGATATTGCACCAGAAATAGACCAACGCTTCACGTACTTTATCTTGATATTTTACCTATAAAATACTGCAAAAAAAGTTAATATTAGATCATTCTACCATTTCATATGTGCATTATGCCACTTGGTACTTTACAGTGTATGTAATAGACTAAATCTTATCTTATAGTATTGATATTTTCAATAAATGAATACATTATGTGTAGGTAGGTACACTGTTGATAAGTTTATGTGCAAAGTACCTAGGTATAATCATTTAGTCTTCCTCATTTTAAACTTTACTACCTACCATCCCTACTATTTGTTTCATTTGATTTCGGTTGATTTTAAACAATCTCAATTTATAATAACAATAATTTATAACAATCTCAATAAATAATATAATATAGTTTATTGATACACTCACAAGAAAAATATTTTACAGGTGAAATAATAATATTGATGTCATTATTACTATTAATCTACAGTGCAATTTTGAGCTGATTATTTAATAATCATAATAATCATCCTATAGAGAGTATAGAGTCTCTAGACTATAGAGGAGAGAATTTGGGAAATTTAATTTAATTATAATCCTAGGTTGTTGTTAGATTGTTTATTCTTGACAGTTTGTGAGCATATTTATTTGGGAACTAGTGTACTTTTCCGTTAAAATAACCAGTCAACATCAATACAAATATATTATTATTACCCGTTATTAAGCTACTTTTAATGAATTCAAATAAACTACAATTTTCTGCATAGTATAATTATTTTATGAATAAAATACATTTAAAATTTGAATAAAATTTATGATAAACCCCATAAATAGTTTCCTTATTTTTATTGTCTGTCTGTCTGTCTGTCACGCTTTGAGTCATACCCAGAAATTAGGCTAAATGATTATTGTAACTGAATGAAATCTGATTTCAAATCTATTAATCTAACTACAGTGAAATTGTATAAAGAACTATTTGCAACATCTGTCATAAAATTTATATACTCTATGTCTATGATATAGGTAATAGAATAGTTAATAAGGATACGCGACAAAATGCTCGGAAATACATCCCTGTATTCGAACATGTTCGGATATCATACAATTTTGTTCGAATGAGCTACAAAAGTTCGGATAGGCTACGCGTCGTGTATTCGAAATGATAATAATATTAAATAAGCACGAATAGACGACATATTAGAGTTACCATGAAGTTATATACCGTTGCCACATGTCACCATCTATATATTATTACGATGGTGTGTGTTATTTTGTGTGTTTTGCATGCATTATAAGATAGGGACAAATGAGGTCGGTCTGTCCGTCACAGATATTATATAAGGTCGGTCTGTCCGTCACATGTATTGTGTGTACCACACAGTACAGCATGTACCAGACAGTACAGCATGTACCAGACAGTACAGCATGTACCACACAGTACAGCATGTACCAGACAGTACAGCATGTACCACACAGTACAGCATGTACCACACAGTACAGCATGTACCAGACAGTACAGCATGTACCACACAGTACAGCATGTACCAGACAGTACAGCATGTACCAGACAGTACAGCATGTACCACACAGTACAGCATGTACCAGACAGTACAGCATGTACCAGACAGTACAGCATGTACCACACAGTACAGCATGTACCAGACAGTACAGCATGTACCACACAGTACAGCATGTACCAGACAGTACAGCATGTACCACACAGTACAGCATGTACCACACAGTACAGCATGTACCAGACAGTACAGCATGTACCAGACAGTACAGCATGTACCACACAGTACAGCATGTACCACACAGTACAGCATGTACCAGACAGTACAGCATGTACCAGACAGTACAGCATGTACCACACAGTACAGCATGTACCACACAGTACAGCATGTACCACACAGTACAGCATGTACCACACAGTACAGCATGTACCACACAGTACAGCATGTACCACACAGTACAGCATGTACCACAAGCTACATGCTGCAGTGGGCAGTGACGTCATCACAGGGCACAATCATATTCAATCTAGATTAATTTCTTTGGTAAAGTACCTACATAGTTAGGTTAACAGAATAAATTGTTATAAGTGTTTTTGTAACTCTTTTGTAAGAGTAATAATATCAAAGTAAAAAAATAGGTAGGTACTATAGAGTATATGTTCTAACTTATCGGACGGTTCTACATTTTCGCTCTTGAAAGAAAAAATCTATAATATAGCATTTCATGTTTTCATCTCGTTATTTAGTTGATATCCATGATGCATTAAGGTATTACCTCCATGGATACCAATTAATAACAAATTGATTGAAATGTTAAATTACATTGGTATACGCAAGGTATATTAACTACAAGGTAGAGTATTGCGCAGGTTCATATCAAGATGATTACAGTTTTGTTGTGAAAGACGCTGGCTGGTGTGCGGCCGTGTGCCCCATGATAATTATTTTTACATAGAAACAAGGTCTGTTATTCATTCTTTTTCGAATAAAATGCCTTTCAACTTGTTTTTTTGGACTAAACTGGCTGTATTCAGCATTGTGAAAACTTTTCATATATTTTTTAGTAAGGTTTAATAGGGAAAAACTTATTGTTATCGATATCGCGATAACTTACCAACACCCTGAGAGGGAAGATGTTGATTTCAGATAAGTACGTTGTAACTACCTATAGGAAACTAGGGTAAGTTCCTAGTTATCGGACAGTTTTTTATTTTCGATCAAAAAAAATTATATAATTTACCACTTCAAATGGTAAGCCTATTAAATTAGTATATTGAAATAGCCATTAATGTTCAATTGTATTCTTAGCTATTTTTTTTATATGGTCGAACATGTAGAAGCAGCCGATAACAGAACTTACGCTACAGCCACTGTCTAACATAGTAGGTACTACCTAATCGTACGTTACTTTTTTCAATCAAATAACTTTAATAAATTGCATTTGTGAATGTGTAGCTTGAGACTTTTTAAAACTCTCTTTATTCAATTTTTTATTTTACCTTCTATTTAGACAGTGTACACTGTCTAAATAGAAATTTGGAGTAAAATAGTTTTTACTTGTGAAATTAGGAGTTTGTTGTGATTGTTCGAATATGTAACGTATGCCGATTTTAATTGCATAGGAAAGACCTTTTTATTAACGGATGAAAAATGTTATCCCGAGTGTTTTCCAACACCAAACAAATTCACAGCAGATTTCTATTATTATGAATTGATATAGGTACTACATTCGAACAAAAATTTGGTCGTATAATCGAACACATGACAGATTTCGATTTTTTATTTAAAAACTTCAATAGGTACATACAAAAAAAAACTGTTTCAACATAACTATCGAGTTATACGAGGGCTATAACATACTAAAATTTTAGACATTTAAAAAAAATGTGTATTTCAAGTAAACAAAACCAAAAAGCACATTCAGATCAAGTTTTTGATCAAGTTTGGCCATCAAACCTTCATTTTTAATACATTCTAAATGATAATTTAGAATGTTTTTGTACTTTTCATTAACGGCATGTACCTAAAATTTCAGCACCGTAGCTTCAAAACTGGCTGAGAAACAGCCATGTTCGGATATGTACCGTAAATACGTCATAATAAAGTATTCTAACTAACTACTGCATGTAGAGTGTTGCACCTTGAATAACAAACATTGGTTATGGCCTCTCAAAGAAACAATCTGCTTGTCATTACACGCAATAATAAAGAGAATACATGATTATTATCACGGTGCTGTAGGTTAGAACAAATTTTATTATTATTATAATAGTATCGTTCGTCCTTATTCCAATAACAAATATTGATAATGATACAATTAGAAACACGTTATTCTTAACGGGTAATTACACTACACTGTCAGTAATTTTGTCACAGTTTACACTGTACAACTCAAAAATGATGCTACCGGTTAATTTTCCCTCTGAAGGGCCGTACACACGCAGGGTTTTTTCAGTCTTTCCACCGGACTTTTTGCTAAGCTCCTCCCACTTTTTCCAAGAGACTTAAATTTTGCACCGAAAGTCCGAGACTTTTCAACAACCTACATGTCCTATTATTTTCCCCCAATCAAGAGGTGCAATTTTGTATATCTTCGTATAGCTACAGTCAACTCATAAAATATATTGTACCTACATATAATAACTGGATTGGTGTTCATTTTAGCCAATCTTTGCTCCATTCATTTCTTTACCTTTGAGGTAAAGAATTCTCATATTTTCCTTTTTATAAAAGACTGCCAGTAAAATTGATAATAGTAATGTTTCTTTAAACTTTTTTTAGTAAAGCATATTTTAGTAAAATAACATATTACTATCTTTATTTTATTTATTTCAACATATTACCTATTAGCTAATACCTTTATTTTATTTATTATAACGCAATAGATATTAGACCTAGTACCTATACGTATTAATACTTTTACCTAAACTTTATATAATAGCTAAATTACATTTGTTGAGTGGATTAGGTTTATCATTAAATCCAATGAAGCGAAAATAATCTCGGTTGGTTTATTACAATAACTAAATAATCTTAGTAATCTAGGTAGGTAGTTCTCTAGTAATTAATTAATCAATCTAGGATAAAGTAACTAACCTATATAATTAGTATATAACTAACCCAGGTAATTACTAATTTTAACTATCCTAGGTAGTTAACAGTTACTAACTACCTAGGTTAGTTACCTAGTTTAAAAAAATGGGGGAGAGCTTATGTCGCCGATATGAGTAGTTAATTGCACGACATGTAAATCCACGAGATTCAAAAGTCGGTCCACGTGTGGACGCTATTGACTTTTGGATCAAAAGTCTGGTGGAAAAGCGGAGAAAAAGTCTTGGTGGAAAGACTTAAAAAACCCTTCGTGTGTACGGCCCTTTACAGTCAGTGGGCGAAAGTAGGAAAGAGGGTAATTTTTTCCCCTGTGAATGACTTAGCGTATATCTGAGAGGAAACTAGAGTGCTGCCTCAAGGTTTGGGAATACCTTTGAATTTAATGCCGTTCAGTTGAAAATCCTAATAAATTTACAGGTTTTATTTCTATAGTAGTTGTTGTTTTATTAGGCAATAATCAAGTTGCAACACAGAATTTCTAAAGTTGCTTCTGCAATGATTCACGAATTCTGTTCCTCAACTCAACTCGTAACATAATCTTGGACAATTAACATGTATATGATATATAAAATTGAAAGTTTTGAGATTACTTGAAAAACAACGAATATTAAGGAAGTTATTATTTCAGATTTTTTTGTTCAATCTCAATTATAAATTTACATATTTGATTTATTTGAAAAAAATATACGTGACATAAGAGTTTTACTTCTGAAGTTTAATACAAATAAGATGGCAGTGAAGAGCAGTCCAGATTACTATATTCACCTTCAAAGAAACAGTGCAGCGATTTTTAACTGCGCACCTCTACTCTATACTAAAATTATCGAAGAGCGTTGGACCAAAAAAGATACTCAAACGATAGAACAGTACTTGATTGATGAAGATTTATTCAACAAATCCAAAGCCTTCAGTAAACCTTCGAGACTTACAGCATGGATGATAAAAAACAAAAAAATACTCGACCAAACTAATCTTGATAATCTTGATGTAACTTTTCTCCATGAATTACTTCATATAATCTGCTACAAGATAATATCTAGACCTGGTACGGTGACTTACAGTGATAAGCTCACAGATCCTAATAGTTTTGAGTCCCGCTTGAAAAAAGTGAAAGATATGAGAAATGAATTCTGTCATGAGCCACTGAGAGCAAAAGACAAAAACTGGTTCCAAGAATTGCAGAGTGACATTCATGCGTGTATTGATACTTTTTGTAAACTCGTTGCTATAACTGGTCAAAGGGTGAATGATATCAAAGATGAGTTTGATTCTAAATTTTCAACAATCATTGAGAATACAACAAAAGATTACGATTCAAAGATCAGATTTATCAGAGATCTGCTGGAGAAAGATTGTCCAGAAATGCTCAGAGAGGAATCTGAAAAAATGTCAATACCTTTGCCTGGTTCTTCTAACGTGTGTATTGCCATAGATGAGATTTTTCAAAGAATATTTATTCAAAAAGAAGGGAACAATATTAAGGAATCATTTCAATGTAATGAAATATTTAATAATTTATCCGAAAACGTAGCTATTATCAATGGTTTACCGGGTTCGGGAAAGACAACCCTTTTGAGAACGATATACAGAGAGATCCTTGATAAGAATCCTAATTCTAAATTCTCCAATTTAGACAAATTCCATTTGCCATTTTACATTTCTTGCAGGACAGATAACTTTTCCAGTCTTGGTGAATACATGAAAGCAGTTTTTCCAAAGTATTTCTCCTGTTACGAAAAAGATGAGGTGTTAGATGCTCTTCGATATCTTGATGGTGGCGTGGTCTTCCTCATCGATGGTATTGATGAATGTAATATGAGTTCGATGCCTCTGGTCAATGAAGCCATATCTTATTGTGTTAGGATTACGACCGGTACGTGTATTATAACAAGTCGAGTACAGGCCACCTTCGATGTTCAGGAGGATTTAAAAGACGGGTCAATTAAATATGATTCCTTCACAGTTGACAATATAGTGGACTTTATGATCCAAATTGATTATCTGAAGGCTTACAGTAATAAACTACCAAATTGTAACGAGAGCAAAGTAGTGGAATGTTTTCGACATTTGAATAACAATTGCCGAGACATTTTCACCACTCCTCTTCTTCTGGCACTATTTAGTTCTTTATTTGTTGACAAGAACTATGATTGCCAAATAATCAACGAATTGGATATCTACAAAGCCCTGTACAAGTCTTTTGAAAACCAAATAGAGAAAAAGCTCAAGCAAGATGGTTCTGAGAACGCTATGCTTTGTTCAAGAGCCATCGTGAGGATACTAACCAAATACAGTCTGGAAATGTATAACCTAAAGCAGTATTACATCACTGAAGATAACTATTTGAACCTTCTGGAAGATTGCAAAAAAGAATGTCCCGATGTGAAGAACATTGATAGAATTCTAGCTTGTGTTCTCACTCCGGAGATATCAATGAATTTCAACGATGTAAAACAATATCACTTTCAGCATCTGTCCATCCAGGAATATCTCTCGGTGAAAAAGCTTTCCAGTGTATTTGATAAGGTTCCTTCTACTAGTGAAGTATCTCTGGAACAATTCCTTGAAGAATTTGGATTGGACATCAACGATGGAGATGTTTCAGTTAAAATGGTCAGGTTAGTGAAAAACAATATCATATTTGGTTTGAATAGGAATTAAAGATATATTTGTTAGGTAACTTTCTTAAGTTCAATCACCAAATAATATTCCACTAGGGATGAACTCTTACGGTGAAGAACATTCATACAATATCTATTTACAGTCAGTACAAATATAATTGTATAAATATTCTACTCTTTTATTAGTTACAAACATTTTTCAATAATAATGTTTCTCCTTAACTAATTTTTTAATTGAAACAAAAAAAATTATTAGTTGAATTTCCTACAGGTACGAAAATCTCCTGCGGCTCCTGATCAAGCAAATGTGTTCAGATGGAACAGTGTCCAGAATTGCAACATGTGCCAAAAAAGTCATGACAGAATGTATTGAATCACAGCCCCAAATCTGTATTGATTTAATTAGCAGTGTAAATCATAATGAAACAACTGTGAAAATGTTTTCTGCCTATGTTGATGCAACTGATCACTATACCATAACTTCTCCAAGTCAATTGACTGCTGTTAAAGAATGTGTGAAACTTGAGAAGGAAGGAAAGTCCTCGTCAAAGTCACTGGATGCATCTCCTACACCCAAGAAAATCTTCTTCAGTTTTATGCAAAGTTTTGGAAATTTTCAGCCCCTGAGTGATGAATTTTTTAGGGATCTTCGTGAATTGAAGTGAGTTTGCAATAATTAGCTAGTTAGTTAGTTGATAATTAGGTTAAAATTTAGGTTTTTTATTAGAAACATTATTACTGAACTTAATTAGGCCCATACTATACTGGCAGTTTCACCGCCACATTGTCACTGCCTTGTTAATTACCGCTTTTTAAAATTCAAAGTACACTAAGCGGTGAGAATGCGCCAGATAAGCTTTGCAGTCGATACTCTTGTTATTTGAATGTTGATTCAATACAAATTTTATCAATAAGTGAATTGACTTTTGTGTAGCTAATTTTGAGATTTCTGGTATTATTTTTTGTAAATTTCTTTATTTTATAAAAAAATTAGTTTTATAAAAAAAATGTTATTTTTTCAAATTCTTGAGCCTGATTGATATATATTTTTATATTCACTAGTGTACTTCCCCATTAAAATTATTGGGGAATCAATTGTAAAAGAAAAAATATCTATAAATTCTATATATATAAGTAAAAAAAATTATGTAAAAAAATGTAGTGCTGTTAAGAATATGTATGTAAATAAATATTTATTAAATAATATAAATACATGTAAAGCCTGTACCGGCCACTATTTTCTGTTTTCAGTATAAAAAAAATATTTAAATAAAAATTTATGTTATGATTTATATATAAAAAAGATATACATATTTTTAAATATTAGCTATATTGGGATATCTCCTACTTTACTGGTCTGTGTATGTGCTTATACTTTGACTGCCGCGGTGAAACTGCCCAGTATACTTTGCAAAGCGTTGCTACCGCGGCGGTGGTAACGCGCCCAGTTGCGGTACCACCGCCTAGCGCCGTAGCAACGCAGACTGCCAAGGCGGTAGCACCGCCAGTATACTTTGCAACTTTGCTTTTCCATTAATTTAACCGTGATTAATTGAAGATGCGTAAACAGGGCAGTGGCAACGGGGCGGTGAAACTGCCATTATAGTATGGGTCTTATATTTCATTATCACTAAACATTAGTGTGCCATTGAAATAATTACTCTCTGTAATTATTTTACATTTTTATATCAGTTTTATATAAATGCAATATAAGTAACACTCCAATATCAGACACTTGCAGTTGTTGGAAAATGAACGTTAACATAGATCATGAAACAATCCGACTTTTATATATTCCTAATTGGCCAATCATTTCATTTGTTAAGACCCACTCTCCGAGAACTGCGTACCTAATTGAGTGTCAGGTAACTGAGATGTTGCTAATTGGCTTTGTTCGGTAAAAAGGTAAATTTGAAGGCCGTTATATTTCACCCCCGGTAAAAATCACCCCAGTGTAAATTACTCTGTATAAATAGCCCATTAAAAATCACCCAGTAAAAATTGCCCATTAAAAATCACCTCGGTAAAATTCATCCCAGTAGAAATCACCCCAGTAAAAATTACCCGGTATAAAACACCCTATTAAAAATTACCCGGTAAAAATCACCCCAGAAAAAATCACCCGTAAAAGACTCCCAGTAAAAAACACTCCAGTAAAAATCGAACCGGTAAAAATTATCCTTGTAAAGCCCACCCTAGATTAATTCTAAATAAACTATTTAGCTTAAAGTTACGTTTGTGCTTAGGTTTGGTGGGTCTGGGGAGGTTTCGTAAACTTTATTGAATGGTGGAATACACCTAGAACCATTAAGAAGTTTACCCTTCTCCTCGTAACTTCATAAGTTGTTATACTTTCCAGCTGTGTGGTAGACTATTTCCAAGGTTGCATCAACTCCAATGAAAACCTAAAAATTCTGAAGAGCAAGTGTCATGAATTCAGGTCTTGCATTCACATCAGTATTCCTCTGATGGAAGATATTAACCTGGAAATATTTTCAAAACTCTGCATAATTTTCGGTAAGTTATCATATGGTGCTACAAGCGAAGGGAATGGTGTCGTTAATCTGCCATATGACATATTTTTTAACAGTAGAGGGTGGCGTTATAGTACTCGGATGCTTAGTACTCGCTAATTGAGTGTTAACACAGGCAGGCCAGGTAAATGAAAAATTTCTAAAGTTCACATCAATTCAGGACTTATGTACTTTGAGTGTCCGGCAACTAGGTGGTTCCCATAAATAGTCAACTAAATCCATACTTCAGGGTGAGATCTTTACTTAACTACTTTCTAGAACAGTTATCAACAATAAAGTGATAAATAGAGACCAATAAAATACCATCAAGTCCTAAAATGCAAAAAAGTCCTTTATATATTTTGAAATAATTTAGTAACTTGGTAAATTACCGGGAGTCAAATTACCGGAAGTCACATTAGAGGAAGTCACATTACCGGAGTCAAATTGCCGTAATTCAAATTACCGGGGTTGAATTACTAGGGGAACTAATTACGGGGAGAGGAGGGGTTATTGTGGACCGACAATAATTGGGCCCCAATACAATTGAGCCCAGAAAAAGTTGAGGCAGCAGACACAATAAAGAAGTATTACTTTGTTATTTCTAGGGTTGTGAACATGTTATCTTATTATTATCTCGAAAAATATTATCTACATACATTCTTTTATATTCTGAATAATGCTTTTATATTATCTAAAAAATAGCTATGCTTTATATTATCTAAAAAATAGCTATGCTTTATATTATCTAAAAAATATGCTTTATATTATCTAAAAAATAGCTATGCTTTATATTATCTAAAAAATATGCTTTATATTATCTAAAAATATGCTTTATATTATCTATAAATATGCTTTATATTATCTAAAAAATATGCTTTATATTATCTAAAAAATATGCTTTATATTATCTAAAAATATGCTTTATATTATCTATAAATATGCTTTATATTATCTAAAAAATAGCTATGCTTTATATTATCTAAAAAATATGCTTTATATTATCTAAAAAATATGCTTTATATTATCTAAAAATATGCTTTATATTATCTAAAAAATATGCTTTATATTATCTAAAAATATGCTTTATATTATCTAAAAATATGCTTTATATTATCTAAAAATATGCTTTATATTATCTAAAAATATGCTTTATATTATCCCCATTGTTGGGCCAAATTGTCGGGGCACTTTTTTATACATAAAATGCCTGAACTGCCGATTTTATGTACCAAAATGCAATTTTACACGTCGTAAACATACACACAGAATAGCTACAGTATCTACTTTGACCGAAAATTTCTCCGAAGTTATACAAGAGTTTGGAATGTAATATATTCAAATTTTCAAAGATACAACTTTATTGAGAAGAACTATAAACAGATTTATAAATTCCAACCATCGAAGTTGGATCTTTTCGGGCTACATATTTTTGTAATTTTGTATTAAGGAATAATTAGTTCTAAAAGTGTATGTATGTAGACGTCCTAAAATACATTTAAGGTCCTTAAAGACCTAATTTTAGGTCGTAAAAGGCATATTTCAAGGTCCTAAAACGCCTTTTATATCCCAAAAGTCCAATTTTAGGCACCTTGAAGCCATTTTAGGTTCCAGAATTATTTTCTAGGTGATAAAAGTCCGGATTCTAGTGATTAGGATAGAAATTGATCTGACAGTGACGGGGATTTTGTTCAATATAATTTGGGTGACTGATTTGGTGCGTCCATTACCCAAATATTCATTCAGAGAAAAAATTATCCTGGGGCTTCAGAAGAATAAATTGGGCCCCATCTCAACCATAAACTTCATCTCTGAGTAATTATATATATTTTTTAAATTCCATATTATCTAATTAGAACACTCGTACTACTCTGAAAGTGGACAATTTCCCATTACACATATATCGATCAGACCTTTCAAAATTTCTGATTCCCTATCATAACCTAGGTTGAGTGTTCAGGAACTGCTTCGTAGCCTAATGACAATCTTAACTCTCAGGATTCAACGTAAAGTACAGCGGTTCCAGTTGTTACAAGACTCTGAATTCTTTACCAAGAGGACTGCGTGACCATCCCCCAAACCTCTGCTTGGCAGATGTGCCTGCCCATGCTCAAGAAAATACCTTCCACATCTTATGTCATCTGGCTCCAGATAATTCCTCCGAAGACTCCACAACGTAAGATCCTATAAACAAATTCCATATTCTATATCCAAAAAAATGTAGTTCCATTCAAGAAGGTGGCCATACAATTAACTCCTCTATAATGAACCAAAACTAGGTCACTATATGACGTGTTAAGTGGAAGAAGCACCTAAACCACAAAACCGGAAAATGCACTTTTCATGTAAAAAAATTCTTCTATTCAAAATAAAATTCTCGAGTATTTTCATCAGCATTTTATACAAACATTTGTAGAAGTACCTTAATCGTTCTTTATATCTAAGCCCAATTATTCATAATAGAAAACTTTATGATAATTTATGTAGCTATGTGCTGATAATTTTGAATTCTATAATTTCTTTCAAACCACAAATAAAGAGGCTTTGCTAAAAAAAAGTTGCGTCACTGAGTGAATTAGTATGAAAGCTATTATTAATATTGTACCCTGCTGTCAGTGACGGAAAATTTCAGTGACTGTCACTAGTTACCTCACGCGTCACTGCAAAATACGGTTCTAGGAAAATTGCTCGAAAACAATTGCTCGAAAGACAATTGCTCGAAAACAATTGCTCGAATGAACAATTGCTCGAAAAACAATTGCTCGAACGAACAATTGCTCGAGTGAACAATTGCTCGAATTATCAAATTGCTCGAATTATAAAATTGCACAGTTTTCGATTTTATAAAAGTCAGTTATTCATGAAGTGGAGCTGCACCTACCAATCCTTGTTTCTTTTTAGTAATTGATCATTAATCATTCTATAAATGATTTTAATTATTTCTCATTCTGCATAATCGTTTTTTTAGACCGGTTGTGTCATCTCGTATGTAACATGTGAATTGGAATCATGTGGTGAATCACTACTATTCATGCTTTTTTATCATAAAACCTGAAAAAAAATTAGATTTATTAAAACTCTGCCTTAACTTTGAGTTATTTCACCTATTGAGGTACCACATACAGATAGGCTAGTAATAAATAAATTTTCAGGTTTTATGATAAAAAGAACATGAAAAGTAGTGATTCACCACATGATTCCAATTCACATGTTACATACGAGATGACACAAACGGTCTAAAAAAACGATTATGCAGAATGAGTAATAATTAAAATTATTTATAGAATGATTAATGATCAATTACTAAAAAGAAACAAGGATTGGTAGGTGCAGCTCCACTTCATGAATAACCGACTTTTATAAAATCGAAAACTGTGCAATTTTATAATTCGAGCAATTTTGTTCATTCGAGCAATTTGATAATTCGAGCAATTGTTCGTTCGAGCAATTGTTTTTCGAGCAATTGTCTTTCGAGCAATTGTTCTTTCGAGCAATTGTTCATTCGAGCAATTGTTTTTCGAGCAATTGTTTTCGAGCAATTGTCTTTCGAGCAATTGTTTTCGAGCAATTTACAGGCTACCGCAAAATACAGTTGCGCAACTGGTCAACCGAAGTGACATCGTTTGAAAAGCTATGTCACTTTTGCGTGTATTTCCATAATAAATGATGGCGGGTAACTAGTGACAGTCACCGGTGAAAGAGGCCTAAGTATCTACAAAAAAGTTTGGATGCTTTCAAAACAATTTCTAAATGTGGCTAAGGTCCATCCTCTACCGAAAGTGTCATATAGAGCTTAGTTCATTATATATGAGTCAAGAGTTGTATAGCAAACTGATGGTCAATTTTGTCAGACTACACAAAGTCATAAACGATATCTGTTTTAAATATATTTTCATTATTCAGAGTACTTCATTACTAGGACTACACACAGAGAGAAAAAAGTACAACCCATGTGGTCATATCTAATGGGTCATCAATTTATGCTTTAAATCAATTTATTACGTGAGTTGGTTGGACTTTATTCATGTTTTCATGTGTGTTAAAACAACTATGACATGGTGTGTCATCAAACATTAGTTAATTCAATTCATTTTATAGATTGAATCAACTTACTTACTTTTTTGAGAATTTTAACATATGTTGAAAACAACTATGACAGAGTGTTTTGTAGTAACTCACAAAGACTTAATTCAATGTATCTGGTGTATAAATTAACTAACTATGCGAGTTGGCGCCACTTTTTTTTAAGTTTAAAGGTCCTCTCCAGGCTCCGAGAAAAAGATGAGTTTATTACATAATATTATAGAACTAAGATCTAGGATCAATATTCCGAAAACCAAATACAATTCGGTTCAGTAAATATTCTATTATTTGCTTTTAAAGTTTTTTAATACTCTGAGAGCAGCAATTGACCGAATCACTAATCTGACGCTGAGAAAGAAGATTGTACACTCTTTGTTTTGATTGTAAATTTAGATTTTTAAACAAACAATGTGTTTATGGCTTTCGTTAAAGATATTTATTGTTTCCTATAGTTTATAAACGTTTCTTTAATAAGTTTATCCCATTTTATACTTTTACATGAATATTAAATATATATTTATCAAACCTAATACCAAGTTGTCAATCAAAACAAATGGTGTACATTCTTCTTCTTCTGACTGAAAATTAGTAAGTCGGAAGTAGAATAGATATTGTAGAGTTTTGATTATAAAAATCTTTAAAAGCATTTGAAATTAAAAATATCCTATCAAATTTGATGGGGTTTGCAGCAAAATGATAAGAAACATTAGCCTCGTTGATTTAAGCAATAAAAAAATTTGCTTGGAGGGGACCTTTAAGAGTGAGTCAAAATGACTTTTGTTTTAACGAACATCAGTTTGACTACTTTTAAGGGTGACCGGTCCATTCGCCAAAAACACATTCGCCGAACAACACTTTCGCCGAAAATATGATTATTTAAAAAGTTAAACAAATTTATCTCATATGTCCAGATGAAATTACACATAGATGAACTTACATACAACTATTCCATTTAAAAAATATTGACAATATAAATGTATTCGAGTACAAAAGGAAAGTTAATATAACAAATTTATTTCTAGATTTTCGAGATATTCAATCTCGAAATTGAAGTTTTAGAGATATTTAATCCATTTATTCTAATATAAATTTTTTTTAGAAGGAACTGCTGAGCTAAATTTATATCGACTCTCTTTTTCTACTCAAATACATTTTTCCATATTGTCAATATTTTATAAAAGTTATAGTAAATGAATATTCCTAAAACATAGAAATAAATCTGTGAAAATTCATTTTCTTGCGTAACTAATAATTGTACACAGAAAATAGGATTAACATATAGTTAATAAACTGACACAACTAATGCAGCAATAACATTATGTGAGTTAACTAAAATAATGTAAATTCCATAAGTTTAACCAATAATTATGTAGAACATTGTAAAGTAAAAGTAATTTATAGACTTATTTATAAGTTCATCTATATGTAATTTCATCTGGACATAAGAGATAAATTGGTTTACCTTTTTAAATAATCATATTTTTCGGCGAAAGTGTTTTCGGCGGATTGTCCTAGAACCACTTTCAAGTAGTACCTGCAACTCACCACGTAGGTAGGGGTAAAATCAAGCCATTCATATAAGTCAAAACAAAACAAATTTGATTTGATTCAACTAATCCTTTCTCTGTGAGTGATTTGAAGAAAACCCCAATTAAAAGTGAAGCCTATTACATAGAAACCCCCAATTTAAATTTAAGCCTAACATGTTCTCCCACTCTATCAGGTTCAACTGGCTGTTTCTTCAAAGATGTTCTTTAACTTTTTCTGAAGTGGAGGAACTCCTGGAAAAATTATTCGATTCTGGAATAAGGACATCTAGTTGCTGCAAAGAAATCTCCAGTATTGAAATGAAGTAAGAGGAGACTTTTTCAGGAATCGAATATTATTAGCAACTGTATAAAAATATTTGATTTCATTATTTGTTTTATCAATCTAATTAAAAAAATTACAAAAACCTATTTTTTACATTTTAAAATTCTGATTTTTCAATTTTCTTTTTATAAAAATGTTTTTTAACTTACAAAAGTCGAAAGATGCGGTTTCATAAACTTTCTGATATAATGGGGTTTCGTCTCGGTTATCGGACACTTGATAAAGGCTCTCAGTACTCGGGAAGTGGGTGCTGAGATACATTATGATAAATTGTTCACCTTTCAAGAACTGTCAGTGTTCGGTAATTGAGTGGTACTGTACATACTGGCAAGAAGGATTTACTCCTGGGATATTAAGGGAACATTCCAGGAGTAAATAATTATGGCCTGGGATATTCCCTTAATAGCAAGAAAATAAATATTTGTTGCTCCATTAAATATTTCGTATTTTCAGAGGAGAAGGTGCCTTTTGCATCGCTTGCCATAAAAGGCATGAGGACGATGCCTTATCATGCTATCAGCTCAATCTGTCGGATAACTGGCCAACTAACTGTAGTGATATAATGTCTCCAAGATCTTGTCCCTGCGGGATATGTAATATGCAATGTGATTTGATAGAATTTGAATAAATTACAGAAAATGTGGTATTTAACAGAAAATATGATTTGTTAATATATGATATTTAAAGGGATAGTAAAGTCAAAATCAAACAATCGCCAAATTGGTTTCAAATCGATTCAGAATGTTTAATTATGTAATATTTGAATGCTTGTTTATTTTTAAAATGTTCATATAAAAAGTATATAATAAAATTAGTGACACCTAGCGGAAGCATTTGCACTCATTAGTATTTACGTGAGTATGTTTGTTGTTTTCATATTAATTTATGTATGCAGTAATCAAGCTTTGTTTGCGTCAAAATGGTGAAAAGATTATGTGAATTCGTAGACAAGAAGGCATTGTTTTAAAAATAAAGCCATCTCTTCACATGAGCTAGAATCTAGGTAGAAACTTATCTTAGTTGTTTTTTTTTTACAAGATGGCGTCACTGATTGTGGCGCCATCTACCGTTAGCATTTGCTAAAAAAATAATTATAAATAAAATGATATATTTCCATTATTAGATTTCATTGAACATTACAATACTACACGGATATTTTATTTTTACTAAGCAATCGTTTGACATTGAAATTGTTAAAGGTCCCCTCCAAGCAATTTTGTATTGCTTAAATCAACGAGGCTAATGTTTCTTATCATTTTACTGCAAACCCCATCAAATTTGATAGCATGTTTTTAATTTTATATGCTTTTAAAGATTTTCATAATCAAAACTCCATAGAACCTATTTTACTGTCGACTTTCTAATTTTCAGTCAGAAGAAGAAGAATAATGTACACCATTTGTCTTGATTCTCAACTAGGTATTAGGTTTAATAAATCTATTTAATATTTGTGTAAAGGTATAAAATCGAATAAACTAATTATAGAAATGCTTATATACTTTGGGAAACAATCAATATCTCAAACGAAGTTCAAAAACGAATTGTTTGTTTAAAAATCTAAATTTGAAATCAAAACAAAGAGTGTACAATCTTCTTTCTCAGCGTCAGGTTGGAGATTCGCTCGATTGTTGCTCACAGAGTATTAAAAAAATTCAAAAGCAAATAATAAAATATATACTGAACCGAATTGTATGCGGTTTGCGGAATAATGATCGTAGACCTTAGTTCTATAATATTATGTAATAAACTCATTTTTTTCCCGGAGCCTGGAGAGGACCTTTAAGATAAAATAAATGGTATAAATAAATGAAGAATATATTGAAATAGAATGTGGAATAGTCTCACCCTTTTACAAATTAATATTGAAATTTTTCTAATCAAAGAAAATTTGGCGGAAAAGGGGAACAATACGAAAATAAGAAAAAACGATGTATATTATATATTAAGTGTTGAGTGTCAATTGAAATACAGTAAAACTCCTGAGTTATGAAGTTTTTTTTTATGAAGCATCCTAGTAATGAAGGACCTGAGTTATGAATGACTTATCTTTGTTTAAATCATAGAAAACGACAGTTCTTGAGGTATAACTATACCTTTTCCTTCCAAGTTAAGTTGGCAGAATTGAATAATGAATTGGCAAAAATGAAAGTCATATTACAGAAGAAAAAATGAATAATGCAAGTATGACAAGCTAGCAATTACAATATAGAAGTTTTTTTTAATGAAAATTACAACTTCAATGCAATAGTGGGTTTTTGCAATCTTCTCCATCAGACTGTACCATATAATAAGATAATACTCTATTATAGAATAATACTCAATTATAGGATGATACTCAATTATAGGATGATACCCAATAATTATTATAGAATGATATCCAAATATAGGATATCACCTATAATTGTGTATTACCCTATAATGGAGTATTATATATGAAAATGTAAATCAGGAAGGCAAAGATTTACTATACAGTTTAGGTTATCAATGAATCGGATATATTGAGTATAAACTGTGTTTTCTTTATTGTTTGAGGTGTAAATGATGTGTATTTTTGTTAATAATTCAAATTTAGGCATAAATGACTAATACCATGAATGATATATATTAATTTTTGTACAATAATGAGTTGCTATATTTATTTCCCGCAACATTTACCTAATATTTGTTTAATTACCTCAATTTTGTATAAAATTTAGTGCTCTCAGCACATCCATATAAGGATAATATTTGTTATAGTTATCCCTCAATGACCAAAATTCTCTATGATTTTAATCACAGAAAACTATCACTGCACACGAATTACGAAGTGGCTCTGAGTTATGAAGAAACCATTACTTCATACCACTGATTATAATCAATGTTTGACTAGATACTTGTTAGATGAATAAAATATATTTCAATATTTGTTTAATCATATAATTTAATGAGTTCTTTGTAGTGATCTGCAGTCCGCTAGAGCGGACAATTTTTGTCCTTTTTAGGGAGTGTCCAGGGTACTTGAACATAAACGGATATAGTACCTAGTAGACGACACAAAAATATGACGTCACCACAACAACAAACTCCTTGTTTGTGACCGAGCGGCTCATAATTCCTCGTATTTGCATGTTAATATCGAGAAGTTTAAAGTCATTTTATAAGGGTTTCGCACAAAAGAAAAGTGAAAATGGCGATTGAACCTCAAAGTTGAATATATAGATATGATTCAGGTGTATTTTTAATGTTAAAAATAGGGTCTTGAACATTTGCTACCAAGGATTTTATATAAACTAGTGCTAGTTAACTGCTCAATTGTAGTTCCTATGAATAACAGTTAAGTAAAAAATAATGGAAATACATTTTAACCAATGCCTAGTTAGTAATTGATAAGGAAAAAATGAAATTTTGAAGTGATTAAGTTTAAGTAGGGTTTCACATGTAAATGTTTCAATTTTGGTCAGAGTTTGCATGTTCAGTCATCCGGTGGTCACGTCAAACTAGATTCGATCAGCTGATTACCATACCCTATATGTTACTGTATCCTGGGAGTATCCGTTCAAAGATCATCCGCTATAAGAGCTTTACTTCTATATGTGTATTATTTAAATTAGATCGAAATAAACCAGCAGAGGGCACTATGAGTCGATGATGGTTCAATGTGTATTCATGACGTCACTTTATAAAGTCGCTACTCAGCTCTCTCCCTCACTTGTGATGCCATTTGTCACTATATCCTCTTTGTCTCGCTAATTTGTGACGTCATTTGTCACTATATCCTCTTTGTCTCGCTAATTTGTGACGTCATTTGTCACTTTTGTCTCGCTAATTTGTGACGTCATTCTCATTTTGTTATCTCTCCACTTTCCGGGATATAGAAAAAGATGTCGGAAATAATCTACTTTTAGGTGAAATATTTCTCAAAATGTTGGTCACAGTACACTGAATCTAATATTCATTGAAATGTGTGTTGGTGGTGGACGGTGGTGACTGGTGATAAGTTGTGAGATTTGATGTGATAGGCTGATGCCTGATAGCAACATTATTTTACCATAATTTATACTACAGCATATTTATATTTTAGTACCGTACTACGGGTCCATACAATTACCGGAACGGACCATGAATTACCGGAACGGAACATGAATTACCGGAACGGAACATGAATTACCGGAACGGACCATGAATTACCGGAACGGAGTTGTTTTATTGAGAAATAGTCCTTGGTAAGTCATATAGTCATTTATGTTCCAATTGATATCATATTTTACCATTTTATAGTCATTTCTGCTCGTATATTCGCTACCAAACATCTGCAACATAGTTATAAACTTTACAAGGGTATATCATAGTAAACAGAATAGTATAGTACCCCAGTTACATGTATTATTCAAATTTATTCTGGGTAGGCTGTGACGTCATGTATGTAAACAAGAGGTCACGTCATACTCGGTCATAGTAAACAGAATTGCTGTGGGTCACATGGAATAGAGAATTAAGATGGCGGCCAACGCGACCGATCTGACTAATGATCTAATTATCTTGAATCCAGTCTGGAAAACAGCTTAGGCTAACAGATGAACTCTATATGCTAAATGCTGCGGATTATACAATTTTTAGCAATTTACCATTAATTTTTGAAGTCTGTAAAACTCCAGCAGAGTAATTAGTTCATCAGAAAGCACCTATTTTTCCAGACTGAGACTTGAATTAATCGTCTTCTTCAAGACTAAAAATTTGTTACTATTTTGCCAGCCTGCAGAATATGGAACATTTTTCCAAGACTCTCTGCGGGAGTTTTTGATTGAATTTTTAGAAATTGGAGATCTCTGCGGGAGATCTTGAATTAATTCCTATGTTACCATTAATTTAGCTGCGGGAGATTTGGAATTAATTCCTATGTTACCATTAATTTAGCTGCGAGAGATTCTGAATCTGCTACTGAGAGTCAGAGAGTAACTGTCTCTCAAATTAAAATCTCTGCGGGAGAAGAGACACATTCTGCAGACTGGCTATTTTGGGTGTAAAAAGACCAGTAGCAATTTCATCAACAGTCATTTTTCAATTTTCGTCCGTATGACTATAAAGATTGGATAATAGCATGCGGTAATGTGGAATTAAAAAAATATCACCGAAAACGTTATTTAACAAAAGTTGGGTATGTTGCAGCCATCTTTTGTGTTTGTACTGAACATACAAACGTACGCACCATTGTTGACATGTGACGTCACAGCCTACCGGGACATGCGTAATATCCCCCCTATAGCTCTGGGATACTATATATTCTCTGTACTGTGGGTATATGCTGAAATTCGTTTTCTTTGCATAATCTTTCTAAGAAAATATTTTGAGGGGAAACTAAAGTAATTTAATATTGGATTCCATATTATAGTTTTAATGAGAAGTATTTGGACGTTTTGGAAAGGTGCAGTTTTGCCAAGGGTATTGCATGGAAGTGAAACGGTGGTTTGGAACGCGGGAGATTTGGAGAGCATTCAGAGGGTAGAGAATGGAGTTTGGAGGAGAGTGCTGAGAGCCCCGGATTATACGCCGGTGGTGACTTTACAAGGAGAGGTTGGATGCTCTTCAGTAGTAGCTAGAGATATGAAAACGAAAGTTAAGTTTGCTAGTTACTTGATGAGATCAGAAAATAGGATAGCAAGAAGAATAGTGGAACAGTTTGGAGGGGGAGGAAGGAGAGGTACGAAGGGGAGTAGGAAAGTGGAGGGATATTTAGCGGAGATAGGATTGGGGTGGGCGGGTTTGGGTGAGGTTGAGGGAATGGAAATAACAAGAAGAGTGAATCAATGGGAGGAGACAAGATGGAGAAGGGAGATAGAGAGCAAGAGTTCTATTAGAGAATATAGGTGGAAGGTTGGAATTGGGAGCGGTGATATCTACGATATTGGTTGGGATTCGGTGCTGTTGTTCAGGGCAAGGAGTAACACGTTGAGATTGGGATGGAGGAAGAGGTTTGTGGGTGGGAGAGTGGAGTGTCCGTTGTGTGGGTTGGAGGAGGAAGACTTGGAGCACTTTCTGGCCGGGTGTGAGAGGCTGAGGGGGGTGAGGGAGGGCTATGGTGTCGGAAGTGTGAGGGATGCTCTGGGGTTTGGGGGGATAGAGGTGGGGGTTGTTAAGGGATATATTAGAGATGCATGGGATGAGAGGAAGAGATTGATAGGATTAGCGTAGGATAGGCTAATCTGTAGGGATCCATTATCCTGAAAAGACACTCTGTCAGAAGGACAGTCTCTGGAAGATGGAGTGTCATCAAGTAAGTAAGTAAGTAAGTTGGATTCTATTTTGTGTATCCATTACTAGTATGTTTTGATATTCTATTAATCAGGATTTTTAATTTTATGCAACATATACAAATTTGGTTCGTTTTTAATCGGGTAGCTAGTAGGTAAATTCATAACTGCTATCTGTCGCATTGAAGTTATGATGACCATGACTTAATTACTTAATATACATATACTGTACATATGTATATTAGTATATACTTACTTAATAGTTAATATACATAGGTAACATAAAATGAAACAAAAATATTTTAAACCTATAACACGGAATCACGGACTATCTAAGTTATCATGTCATGTCATGTCAATTTTCTGTCTATGTTTCAGATGTTTGGTAGCGAATATACGAACAGAAATGAGTATAAAATGGTAAAATATGACATCAATTGGAACATAAATAGACCTAATGTATACCTAAATGACTTAACAAGGATTTTTCTCAATAAAACAAGTCCGTTCCGGTAATTCATGGTCCGTTCCGGTAATTCATGGTCCGTTCCGGTAATTCATGGTCCGTTCCGGTAATTCATGGTCCGTTCCGGTAATTGTATGAACCGCCGTACTACTATACACTTTTCTAAGGGCAGACCTTGCCACCTTGGTACCTACCACTACAACTGTAGCCGTATGTACTTGACAAGTTGACTCAAGTGACTATTAACTAATAACTAGCACTGTCTGCAAAGTGTGTCAAATCTGTCGCCAAGATTTCATATTTCAAGACAATTAGTCTCCAAAAAATTTCTAATTGGTGCACAAAATTCCACTGACTTTTTGAAAAAGCTGAAAAAATCCACCATAAATTTCCAGTAATTTGGCTGATCCACCAACATTTAACCCATTTTTCTACCGAAAATTAATGGTAAGTGGTAACAAAAGAGTAAATAGCTGAAAATCCACAGACTTTGCCAGAATATTATTTTCAATGGAGATTTTAATTTGATGCTCTCTGACTAATTATCGAAAAAAAAAAAATGAATAACTATGAAGTTATGAACTGTATGAAAGAAAGTATGCCTCTCTCTGCAGCCTCTCTCTCTGATTGGCTGATACGCTCTCAATTAATTTAGCCCGTTTAGGGATACGTATCTAAAAGCTGAGCGGCGCACAGCCGCACACCAGTACGCCAAGTAAAATAGTATGTCTCATAAACTCACCATTTGTCTCTCCAGCTCCAGTCTGTATTTCATGGTAAATTCCACCGACATGTCGGTGGAATTTTTTCCCTCTTGAAAATAATATTCTAGCAAAGTCGGTGGAATTTTAGCTATTTATTCCTATGTTACCATTAATTTTCGGTGGGAAAATTGAGAAAATGTTGGTGGATCAGCCAAATTATTGAAATATTTGGCTGGATTTTTTCAACTTTTTGAAGAAGTCAGTGGGTTTCTGTGCACCAAATACAAACTGGCTCCAGCTCTCTCCAAAATTCAACAAATTCTCTCCAAAATGATCAAATTTTCATAAATTCTCTCCAAAATAACATTGTAGCATAGGAGAAAAATAGATAAAACTCGCCATTTGCATTTGAATGGCTCAAAATAACTGTCACAAACTCGCCATTAAAATGGCGAGTTTGGACATGCTTTATTACTTGGCCAGTACGGCGCACAAGATTACGGCGCATCACTGTACATTCTATTAGATAGGTAATTTGAATACAGATTAATGATAAATGGAGTGAATTTGATAGGTACCTAATTGTCATATCAAATTCATGTCTGACGCCTGACGGTACCTGAATCCAATGTTTATACTATACAGTTTAATTATTCGATTGAGATGTTTAATTTGGAATAGAAAATAAAATTTATCATAGAAAACTGTAATTGTAATTTTATGGGGTAACTATTGTAAACTTTCAGTCTGAGGTGTAAATAAAAACTTATCAGTTAGCCGCACAGTAGTTAGCCATTAGGTAGATGTATCGGGGGGCGTGCCGCCCCCCGATCCCCCCTGCCAGGTCATCAAACAATCATGAAGTGTGCAAAACAACAAACTAGCGGATACAACACACTACATAACAGTTTTTCACATTGAGGTCATTAATAGAAAGTACAGTGGTGCGCCGTAATGTGGTGCGCCGCTCAGCTTTTAGATACTGTTGCGTTTAGGTAGTTATAATAATATAGGTATATTGACGACTGTTGACTTTCAAAATTGGAATTAAATTATGACGACTGGCGACTGCATTACTAAATTTTGTTGACTTATTTTTGAAAAAAAAGATGTATTGGCGACTCAATGAACATTCTCTAAAACTAGGAATTTTTCCAAAGTGGCCTCCAATATAGACTCCAAAGATCTTTGGTGACATGAATGCACTTTGCAGACTGGTAACTACCTTAGTTTGCTACTTGCACTTGGTAGGTTACTGTAGGTACTAGATAGTTTATTCCCAGTCTGTATTTGGTGCACAAAATCCCACTGACTGTTTCAAAAGGCTGAAAAAAATCCAGTTAATCCACCATAAATTTCCAGTAATTTGGCTGATCTACCAACATTTTCCCCATTTAGCGTCAGACCAGATGGCCTTGCGCATTTCAACATTCCGGGTGAAGTTGCGCATCGGTAATTGACGGCGAATGTGTGAAAATATTTCAAATCTGACAACACCATTGGAAAGAGCAGCTCTTAAACCCCCTAGTCCAAAAATTTCACAAAAATCGTAAGAGATTAAGTATAGATACTAAGTGTTCAAACAGAGACCTATGTTTTTATAGCAAAATAATTATTTTGGACTAGAATCGAATCTCCGCGAACTCTGCTGTAGTGTTGATAATTATGCTCAAATTTGATTGCAATTTACGTTGGATACGCATAATTTACTGCAGATTAACGTCATGCAAGATGATTTTAATAATAAATATAAATTATTGATATATAACCAATATACTAGATGCGCAAGAACACCCTGGGAATATTTTAATTCATGGGTGGACTTGCACACATTTATTAATAAAGTTAAAGAGCTCTTATTCATTAATAAACCTGTGATATTCATCCCCGATACTCCTATATCTCGGTAATTCCACAGCAATTGCACAACAACCTCACGGCAATTGCACAGCAGCCTCACGGCAATTACACAGCAGCCTCACTGCAATTGCACAGCAGCCTCACGGTAATTGCACATCAGCCTCACGGTAATTGCACATCAGACTCACGGCAATTCCACAGCAGTCTCACGGCAATTCCACAACAGTCTCACTGCAATTGCACAGCAGACTCACGGCAATTACACAACAGATTGGAGCAGATTCACGGCAGTTGCATAGCATATCGGGGTTAGATTTTCTATGCACATTTTATACATAGGGTGAACTTGCGGACTGTGCAGTTTCACAGTGGGCGCAAATTTCACCCGGTTTATCCCCACGATCCTTGCGCACAGTTTTTCGATGATAACTTTTTTTTATTGAACTTAAAGAGTTGAAACATGGTATGCGGAAAATGCGCAAACCCACCCGGTCCAACGCTACACTTGAAAACATCCTTATGCATTATGTCAGATGCATGTGTATCACTTGAGACTATCTATGAGTGATTTACTTGTTATTTATAGGTTTCTAAACTTTATTCACCCGTCTAAAGTCACCAGTATACTGAAGACTTTGTCCATACTTTGAAACATGGCGACTATTGAGGTCTTGAAAGTTGAAATTAGTCTCCTGAATTATCTGGCGATAATATTCTAATCAATTCCTATGTTTATATGCAATTAGTGGAGAAAATGTTGCGATTTTTTGCCATTTGGAGATAAATTTGAAAATCTTTGGAGACACTCAGACAAATTGCTCCAAAAATTAGATATCTGGAGACTGATTGGATTGTGCACCAGTCTGCAAAGTATGTCAAATCTGTCACCAAGATTTCATATTTCAGGACAATTAGTCTCCTTTATTTTTTTAATTCGTCTCCAATAATAGCTGTCTGCAGAATGAGTCTCTTCTCTCGCAGAGATTTTATTTTGAGAGAGAGTTACTCTCAGTCCAGTCTGCAGAATATAGGATATTTTTAACATTTTCTGTGCAAACAATCCTTAATTTCCTCCTATATTTACATGTATTTACAGAACAGAAGCCAAAATAGGGGATTTCTTGGAGAACAGCCAGTCTGCAAAAGATGCATGAAGCAGAAGTTGTGAAGTTTATCCGGCGACTGTTGAGGGGGGCTTGAGGCCTTGAAATTAGTCTCCTGAATTATCCGGCAACAATTTCCTAATTAATTCCAATGTTTACATGTAATTAGTGGAGAGAATTTTAAAATCTTTGGAGACGAATCACTCCAAAAATTAAATATCTGGAGACTGATTGTGCATGCTTTGCAGACTGGGAGAACAGTTTACCAGTACCTGCAGTCAGCTGTCTGTCTCTCAGTAGCAGATTCAGAATTCTGAATCTATCTCAGATAAATTTATGGTAGCATTGGAATTAATTCAAAATCTCCCGCAGTAAAATTAATGGTAACATAGAAATTAATTCAAGATCTCCCGCAGAGATCTCCAATTTCTAAAATTCAATAAAAAAAACTCCCGCAAAGAGTCTTGGAAAAATGTTCCATATTCTGCAGACTGGCAATAATAACATGTAAACATAGGAATTAATTAGAAAATATGCTTTGCAGACTGGATGGCAGATTGTATTTGGTGGTAAATTCCAATGATATGTCGAAAGATATTCAATTTCTCTATTAAAATAATTCTTGCAATGTCAGAGGATATTTAGCTATTAATTCCTATATTACCATTAATATTTGGAGGAGAAACTGGAAAAATGTTGGAGGACTAGACAAATTGATGAAAAATGTTGGCAGCTATTTCTCAAGATTTTTAAAAAAGTCAGAGGAGTTCAGTGCACCAAATACAAACTGGACTGGATGCCAGTCTGCAAAGCATGCACAATCAGTCTCCGGAAATTTAATTTTTGGAATGATTTGTCTTCAAAGATTTACAAATTTCTCTCCAAAAATCTCAAAATTTTCTCTCCATTAATTAGCTACCTCAGGAAATTAAGGATTGTTCATACAGAAAATGTTAAAAATGTCCCATATCCTGCAATTTGGATTGTTTATGACTACCTATAAAAATATATTCATTGTATAGCTACCAGTTGCCCCCAGGGGCTCTATCCTGAAGCTGTCTATGGTGAATGGAAGAGAAGGGGGTTGGCGTCCCTTGGGCCCCAAACTGTTGTAATTTGGATTTTGCATTGTCTTTTTTTTTCATTTTTACCATGTTTATCATTTTTTTAACGCTACTTGCAGTTTTAGAGGATAGCGCTAGGGTTATGCTCTTCAACTACGAGGTATTAGATTTTTGTGTTAGGTAGGCTCGTAGGCTTCATTTACTATCACCTCTTCATTTTCCTCTTCCATCTGTGAGTGCAGCCACCGGTGCTTGTGTCCCGATTCATCACATTCCTTGGTAAGTGACTGTATTTACGGAGTAGCTTTTCTGCATCCATGAGCATTGTCACCGATGGTGGTAAGTGACTTTGTTCATGGAGCCACTTTCCCCTCTGACTGCTTCTTCCAGTCCCTTGTATTTAATTTCCTCTTGACGTCAGCGATATGGCCTTTGGTTCGGAAGCAGACGTTTAACCCCTACTAAATTATTATAGCTACCAGTTTCTTCTACTCAATGAATACATTTTTATAGTCATAAACAATCATAATTATCATAGTTTACAAATACTCAAATATACTAATTCATAATATTCCATTCAGTAATTAGTAAAGAAAAATTAAGCATCCGTTAATAGGTTACAGGTAGAACTGATTTTTATATAGTTAAAAGAAATAATGTGTAGTTTCTGCTATAGACTGCTGAGTTGTCTTTGGGAAATTAGGATGAGTTTTCACATAGTTGATTTTGAATCTCTAACAGAGTTACTAGTCAATCAGAAAAGAGTTATTTTTCCACCCTGGCATAGAGATCTCTTATTCTGTTTGTAGCAAAATTAATGTAAATTTAGGAATTAATTCAAAATTGTTCGCAGAGAATATCTCAAATATCTCCCATAGTCTGCAGATTGGTACGAACAGAATAAGACTAGAGATCTTTACGAACACTTTACCAGCTTCTGCAGACTGGATATTTTAACCAGTCTGCAAAGCATGCACAATCAGTCTCCAGATATTTAATTTTTGAGGCAATTTCTTTCCAAAAATTTCCCTATTTCTCTCCAAAATGGCCAAAAATCTTAAAATACTCTCCAATATTTACATGTTAACATGGAATTAATTACAAATTGTCGCCGGATAATTCAGGAGACTAATTTAAAGGCCTCAATAGTAACCGAATAAACTTCACAACTTCATGCATCTTTTGCATGAAGTTGTGCAATTTATTTTGAAGTTGCAATTTACTATAATTAAGTATTTACAGTAATTTTACTATGTGGACTGTAAGTGAACACTCATATTTCAAAGTGTGGCAGGAAAGTCACCAGTTTAGTGTGAAAATGGATCCAGGTGAGGTTGCTCCTTTTAAGATACTTTAAAGAAGAAATTGGACTTCCCGGTGAAGATTCTGCACTTGAAAACATCCTTATAATTCATGTCTAATGCATGTGTATCTTTTAAGACTATTTTATGAGTGATTTACTTGTTACTTACAGTTTTTTCAATTTATTTCAACTCATTAAAGTGGCCAATATACTGGGAAGTTGGCAACTTGGTCCAAACTTTGAAACATGGGTGAACACTACTGAAAACCCAAGTAAAATATAGCTATGGCATAATGGCTCATAAACTCTCCATTGGTCTCTCCTAAAATCACAAAATTTCTCTCCAAAATGATCGAATTATCATAAATTCTCTCCAAAATAACATTGTAGCAATTGAAGGGGTCAAAAATGGGGAGTTTGGACATGCTTTATTACCTTGCTGAAAACAGAAGTAAAAATAGAAAATTTCTTTACCAATTCCTCTAGTCTGGTTACTCAGTCTCTGTTTAATATTCTGACATGTACAATATTTTTTAACAACAACTAATAATGATTTCCTCACAGGTTACTCAAGGGTGTATAACAATGTTCAGAGACTTTGTTTGAATTGTTCCTGTTCACTATTTTGTAGTGATGGCAGAATTGAATCAGGAGGAGTATCTTGAACTGGAAATCAAAGAAGAGGAGTTTGATGAGTTTGATGCAGTGCATCATGTCATGACTGGTGTGGAAGAAGGTAAACCATCTAAAGTGTATTTCTATTAACTATTTGATAGTTATGATAGTCACTTGGACAAATTATTTTGAAATGAAAAGGCAACTGATTTTAGGGTAAGTTATCGACTGGTTCCATATTTTTTAAATATAATTTACTATTTCATCTTCAAATCTTTTTATTAAAATCACAAATTGCAATATGTTATTTATATGACCGAACGTGTGCAGCAGTTTAACAACTCGCAACTTAAAATGTAACTCATTTCAGACCACATTTCAAGAAATGCAAACCACGATGTTGGTTACTCAGTGGAACTTTCTTCCTACGATGAAAATGCAGTAGAGGAGTTCCCCAGCAACATTGACGTCAGCAGTGAAGTCGGTTACCACATCATTGACGGTAACATTGAAGATGGTGACTCTACCGTCTATGTCTGTAACTCTATTAGGGATGTTATGGGCGTAAAGAGGAAGAAGGTGAGTACTTTCAAATGGGTAACTCCTTCACGACTGACTTAGACTATAGTATACATGACTTCAAAGCAGCATGTATGGTATTTATACATGTAACTATACATGTATTTTCAATATTTATTCAATAATATCACTCTGGTTTCATTTTAATTTTTTTTTAAAGACCTAAACTATTGCACTTTTTGTATTAAATAATTCCTAATATATTTTAGCCAAAATTAATTTCATAATGCATCAGAACCAGGACTGCGGAGCCGGTACATAAAATGTTCAACTCAGACTCCTTTATTTTGAATTTATCGACTCAAACTCCGACTTTTTTAAAGAATTTCACCGACTTCTCGACTCCGACTCCAACAAACAGTTTTACAGTATATTTTATTAATAATATCGAGTCATTTGAATGTTTGAAATATTGATTTAATTCATATCTATGAGCAGTTATTAGTTCCTATGAGATATTTAACATGATGAACAACAAATAACATGGACCTAAATTTTTATGACTTATATCTATAGCTTGGAGTCGGAGTCGGTACAAATTCTTGACTCCTGACTCCGACTCCACCAAAAAAAAAGCTTCGACTCCGACTCCACAGCCCTGGTCAGAACATAATTCAGACATGAAAGAATTAATGCTTGTGTTTGTTTGTATGCAGTCACATTCCTTGGTAAGTGACTGCATTCACGGAGTAGCTTTTCTGCATTTATGAGCATTGTCAGTGACTGGTGGTAGGTGACTTTGTTCATGGAGCCACTTTCCTTTCTGACTGCTTCTTCCAGTCCCTTGTATTTGATTTCCTTTTGCTGTTAGTGATTTAGTCTAAATGGCTGAAGACAGATGTTTAACCTCTACTAGGGTAAATTACGAATTATCGGTCAGTTTCACATCTTCGGTCATATTAGAGAAAACGATATTATAATTGTTAGCCATTTTATTTTTATTTTAATATTGTTTTTTCTTATATGACCGAAGATGTGAAACTGACCAATAATTCGTAATTTACCATATAATAATATTGTTAAATGTTGAAACCTCCTCTTCTTCAGATTCAAACTAAGAAGATGAAGTTCAAGCATCAGTGTAACATTTGCAACCAAAGGTACTCTACCTCTGCATCTTTGAGTGAGTACAAATAGTATAGCTACATATAGTGAGTACAAATAGTATAGCTACATATAGTGAGTACAAACAGTATAGCTACATATAGTGAGTACAAACAGTATAGCTACATATAGTGAGTACAAACAGTATAGCTACATTTAGTGAGTACAAACAGTATAGCTACATTTAGTGAGTACAAACAGTATAGCTACATTTAGTGAGTACAAATAGCTAGTTGCTGAATGGTGTAGAGTTATCATGAAATATTCATTACTCATTAGTCTGGTTATCTACATTTTTTCAGATCGTTTAGGCTTTCAAAGGTAGCTAAAATCTATTTCAAAATGCACAAAATGACATTATTTCAACTACCATTAAGGTATATCAAATAAGAGGTTAACTTTTGTAGAGGTATGGTAGTCAGGGTATAGTCTGATAATCTTTAAAATAGTCATAGCTACCTACCTACATAAAGAAAATATTTAATAATGAAATTACCAAAATGATGTTAGCTAGTAATGATAATGCATTCATTATTTAGTTACTAAATAAAATATATTGGGGAACTTATTTAGCTACCTATACTGTTCATCTACCTACACTGTCCATCTACCTACACTGTCCATCTACCTACACTGTCCATCTACCTACACTGTACATCTACCTACACTGTACATCTACCTACACTGTACATCTACCTACACTGTACATCTACCTACAATGTTCATCTACCTACACTGTTCATCACTTTACTAAATTGTCACTAGGGTGAGATAGTCTAAAGTTTGTTGCATTGAACCTAGTAGCTAGCTAATAATTATGACAACAATTCACCTCTATTAGCACTCATGCTAACTAACTCTATGCCTTCTACACTAGTGGCTACACTGAATTTAATTTATTTTCTATAAAGACTGTATTTGATTTAACTCCTTGTCAACCTGAAATATTCTCTTCTACAGAAATTCACAAAATACGCCACTTGTCGAGAACAGATTTGCCGTTCAAATGCACTTACGAGTTGTGTGATTTGATGTTTGCAACTAAGATAGAGGCGGACAGACACTTTTCACGACACTCTACAGCTGCTAAAAGTCAAACTAACGGCAGAGAGAGTAAGCAAAACAAAAGAGATAAGAACAAATACAATGACTCCATTAGTGACAGAAAAAATACACCAACTGATTCAGATGACTCCAGTAACAATAATGCATCTTCAACAATTAATGGAGTTTATAATTATCACTCCAACAACCACACAACATTTTGTGCTGACGACAAAGCAGTTCCTTGCGACATTAAGATCGCTCACAACAAAGATGAACTAAATCGTAAAGCAGATAGTAACAAATTGGTGACAGCTGAAGGAAGTGAGAGCAGTAAGATGTCATTTGAGGAAGAGACGCATCTGCAGTGTGGCATAGTGAGTAATGTGCAGTGTTGTGACAATGTGCTTTCTAATTAGGGTTGTGACAATGTGCTTTGTAATTAAGGTTGTGACAATATGCTTTAGAAATCATAGAGAATATATAGACGGAGAGATTTAAAGAGTTTTGAATGGTTCTACAGCAGCGGTATATAGTATTCGATACCATTTCATTTCGTCTGTGATATTCTCAAGATCTATGATTTATAAAGCATATTGTCAAAACACTAGTTAATTATTGTTATTCTATCTTATGAAATATCAAGGGGAATGTCTGTAACTATTCAGACACTGGCAGTTTTCGGAAAGTGGGTGTTTTAACTTCAGTTTATCTGAAATACAAAGGTTCAGATTGGCATTGGTCTGTGTAACACTCACTTCCAGAACACTGTGGGTGTCCTTCAATACTTCAGTAGATAATAAATAAGAGTACTCAAATGGTATCTCGTCTGCTGTTCAGTGTAGTTCAGTGTCTTCTTAGAGTATGTTAGCTAATGTTCTTTCTCTCTACAGTGTAGTTCAGTGTCTTCTTAGAGTATGTTAACTAATGTTCTTTCTCTCTACAGTGTAGTTCAGTGTCTTCTTAGAGTATGTTAGCTAATGTTCTTTCTCTCTACAGTGTAGTTCAGTGTCTTCTTAGAGTATGTTAGCTAATGTTCTTTCTCTCTACAGTGTAGTTCAGTGTCTTCTTAGAGTATGTTAGCTAATGTTCTTTCTCTCTACAGTGTAGTTCAGTGTCTTCTTAGAGTATGTTAGCTAATGTTCTTTCTCTCTACAGTGTAGTTCAGTGTCTTCTTAGAGTATGTTAGCTAATGTTCTTTCTCTCTACAGTGTAGTTCAGTGTCTTCTTAGAGTATGTTAACTAATGTTCTTTCTCTCTACAGTGTAGTTCAGTGTCTTCTTAGAGTATGTTAGCTAATGTTCTTTCTCTCTACAGTGTAGTTCAGTGTCTTCTTAGAGTATGTTAACTAATGTTCTTTCTCTCTACAGTGTAGTTCAGTGTCTTCTTAGAGTATGTTAGCTAATGTTCTTTCTCTCTACAGTGTAGTTCAGTGTCTTCTTAGAGTATGTTAGCTAATGTTCTTTCTCTCTACAGTGTAGTTCAGTGTCTTCTTAGAGTATGTTAGCTAATGTTCTTTCTCTCTACAGTGTAGTTCAGTGTCTTCTTAGAGTATGTTAGCTAATGTTCTTTCTCTCTACAGTGTAGTTCAGTGTCTTCTTAGAGTATGTTAGCTAATGTTCTTTCTCTCTACAGTGTAGTTCAGTGTCTTCTTAGAGTATGTTAACTAATGTTCTTTCTCTCTACAGTGTAGTTCAGTGTCTTCTTAGAGTATGTTAACTAATGTTCTTTCTCTCTACAGTGTAGTTCAGTGTCTTCTTAGAGTATGTTAGCTAATGTTCTTTCTCTCTACAGTGTAGTTCAGTGTCTTCTTAGAGTATGTTAACTAATGTTCTTTCTCTCTACAGTGTAGTTCAGTGTCTTCTTAGAGTATGTTAACTAATGTTCTTTCTCTCTACAGTGTAGTTCAGTGTCTTCTTAGAGTATGTTAGCTAATGTTCTTTCTCTCTACAGTGTAGTTCAGTGTCTTCTTAGAGTATGTTAGCTAATGTTCTTTCTCTCTACAGTGTAGTTCAGTGTCTTCTTAGAGTATGTTAACTAATGTTCTTTCTCTCTACAGTGTAGTTCAGTGTCTTCTTAGAGTATGTTAACTAATGTTCTTTCTCTCTACAGTGTAGTTCAGTGTCTTCTTAGAGTATGTTAGCTAATGTTCTTTCTCTCTACAGTGTAGTTCAGTGTCTTCTTAGAGTATGTTAACTAATGTTCTTTCTCTCTACAGTGTAGTTCAGTGTCTTCTTAGAGTATGTTAACTAATGTTCTTTCTCTCTACAGTGTAGTTCAGTGTCTTCTTAGAGTATGTTAGCTAATGTTCTTTCTCTCTACAGTGTAGTTCAGTGTCTTCTTAGAGTATGTTAGCTAATGTTCTTTCTCTCTACAGTGTAGTTCAGTGTCTTCTTAGAGTATGTTAGCTAATGTTCTTTCTCTCTACCTTGTAGTTCAGTGTCTTCTTAGAGTATGTTAGCTAATGTTCTTTCTCTCTACAGTGTAGTTCAGTGTCTTCTTAGAGTATGTTAACTAATGTTCTTTCTCTCTACAGTGTAGTTCAGTGTCTTCTTAGAGTATGTTAACTAATGTTCTTTCTCTCTACAGTGTAGTTCAGTGTCTTCTTAGAGTATGTTAGCTAATGTTCTTTCTCTCTACAGTGTAGTTCAGTGTCTTCTTAGAGTATGTTAACTAATGTTCTTTCTCTCTACAGTGTAGTTCAGTGTCTTCTTAGAGTATGTTAGCTAATGTTCTTTCTCTCTACAGTGTAGTTCAGTGTCTTCTTAGAGTATGTTAACTAATGTTCTTTCTCTCTACAGTGTAGTTCAGTGTCTTCTTAGAGTATGTTAGCTAATGTTCTTTCTCTCTACAGTGTAGTTCAGTGTCTTCTTAGAGTATGTTAGCTAATGTTCTTTCTCTCTACAGTGTAGTTCAGTGTCTTCTTAGAGTATGTTAACTAATGTTCTTTCTCTCTACAGTGTAGTTCAGTGTCTTCTTAGAGTATGTTAGCTAATGTTCTTTCTCTCTACAGTGTAGTTCAGTGTCTTCTTAGAGTATGTTAACTAATGTTCTTTCTCTCTACAGTGTAGTTCAGTGTCTTCTTAGAGTATGTTAGCTAATGTTCTTTCTCTCTACAGTGTAGTTCAGTGTCTTCTTAGAGTATGTTAACTAATGTTCTTTCTCTCTACAGTGTAGTTCAGTGTCTTCTTAGAGTATGTTAGCTAATGTTCTTTCTCTCTACAGTGTAGTTCAGTGTCTTCTTAGAGTATGTTAGCTAATGTTCTTTCTCTCTACAGTGTAGTTCAGTGTCTTCTTAGAGTATGTTAGCTAATGTTCTTTCTCTCTACAGTGTAGTTCAGTGTCTTCTTAGAGTATGTTAACTAATGTTCTTTCTCTCTACAGTGTAGTTCAGTGTCTTCTTAGAGTATGTTAGCTAATGTTCTTTCTCTCTACAGTGTAGTTCAGTGTCTTCTTAGAGTATGTTAGCTAATGTTCTTTCTCTCTACAGTGTAGTTCAGTGTCTTCTTAGAGTATGTTAACTAATGTTCTTTCTCTCTACAGTGTAGTTCAGTGTCTTCTTAGAGTATGTTAGCTAATGTTCTTTCTCTCTACAGTGTAGTTCAGTGTCTTCTTAGAGTATGTTGGCTAATGTTCTTTCTCTCTACAGTGTAGTTCAGTGTCTTCTTAGAGTATGTTAGCTAATGTTCTTTCTCTCTACAGTGTAGTTCAGTGTCTTCTTAGAGTATGTTAGCTAATGTTCTTTCTCTCTACAGTGTAGTTCAGTGTCTTCTTAGAGTATGTTAACTAATGTTCTTTCTCTCTACAGTGTGGTTTCAGGTGTGACGCGGTAGAAGTGCTAAAAAGGCACCTGGAAATAAGGCACAATCAAGAGCCCAAAGTCACAGCGGCAGTTGCCTGTCCTTTTTGTCCCGTCACATTTGCCTCTTCTGGCAACCTAAAGTCACATCTACTGTCACACACGAGTGAGTACACACCCTTAGAGTGCATACTTTCACCGCCGCTAGTAGTGAGTACACATTGTCACAGGACAAAAAAAAGTGCAGTAAACCCCCCCAGACAAAAAAAGTAAAAAAAAAATGCAATGAGCCCCCGAACAAAAAAAAATTAATGCAATAAACCCACCAAACAAAAAAGTAAAAAAAAGTGCAATAAATCCCGAACAAAAAAAAATTAATGCAATAAACCCACCAAACAAAAAAGTAAAAAAAAATGCAATAAACCCCCGAACAAAAAAAAAATGAATGCAATAAACCCACCAAACAAAAAAGTAAAAAAAAGTGCAATAAATCCCGAACAAAAAAAAAACAAAAATAAGCAATAAACCCCCAGACAAAAAAACAACCAAAAATAAGCAATAAACCCTCGAGCAAAAAAAAAAATGCAATAAACCACCCAGACAAAAATCCCCCAGTAAAAAAAACAGTCGATACAAATAGCCTAATTCATTTTTAATAATTTTCATTATTTTTTATTGATAAATAACTTATAGATATAAAGCGATATATATACCAAATGGTTCCTGGACATTGACTATTAAATGACCAATTGTCCCACCAAATTTCAGACAATTTGGTTGAATACTTTTGAGTTATAAATGACATTGACCTTGACCTTTGACCGGGTCTCTCCCCATATGCTACCAGCAGGTCACTGGATAATGACCAATCGTCCCACCAATTTTCAGGCTATTTGGTGGAATACTTAACGAGTTAGCTGTGCGAATAACAAGATTACCATTAATTTATTATAAAAAGATTACAAATAAATTTCAATCTAAACATAACCTACAGTTTTTTTAAGATAATAATAATTAATAATTCTACTTTAATCAATCTAAATGATTCTTATATCTGAAGAGATATAATTTCTAGTTTATTTTTCTTCCTACTTGTTCATCTCTCTTTTGCCAATTAGATAGCTACAGTATTTTTCTCTTCTGTACAATGACCTATCCATTGTGCAAGGTAGGTAGCATTTAACATGTTTCTCATGTCCACTACAAACCATGTAGCTACATCAGTCTTTCCTAAACACTGGTTAGTTCCTTCAGACGTAACTCACTAATTAGTTTCATTACTCTAGCAAGTTTCTTGGAGTATGAAAAGATAAAGAATACTGAATAAAGATATTATCGATGTAATAGATGATAATAATAAATAACACTAAGAGGCTTTACTTCAATAAAATATTGCAGGAAATTAAATAAGTAGTTTAACCAGCTAATAAAAATAAACAAAAACTACAATTACTCAGTTTCCCTATTAAATATTTAAATTACCTTGCTTGGGGTACTTTACCCACAGTTTAGAAACTCTGCTCTAGATTTTCTATTTTGACATTAATGTTCATTTAGACTTTTCAAGTTTGTTAGATAGGTAATCTATTTTGACATCAATTTCTTGGTGAACCTCTTACCATTTTCTGCAATGTGGTAACTAACTGTCCATTGTATTCCTTCAGATGAGCGGCCATTTTCTTGCGATGAGTGTGACAAAAGTTTCAAGATGCGTAACAGGTTGATGGCACACAAGAAAGTTGTACATACCCCTAAGAACTTCTACTGCACTTTCTGTGAAAAGGTTTGTAGCTAAGAACTTCTACTGCACTTTCTGTGAAAAGGTTTGTAGCTAAGAACTTCTACTGCACTTTCTGTGAAAAAGTTTGTAGCTAAGAACTTCTACTGCACTTTCTGTGAAAAGGTTTGTAGCTAAGAACTTCTACTGCACTTTCTGTGAAAAGGTTTGTAGCTAAAACAAGTGAACTCCTAGGGGTAAACACTCCCAGGGAAAGATGGCGGTTTATTTTACACGTAATTATTCACAACATCTAAATCACTAAATGACAATTAAAATAGTTTATATTTTTCTAATCTGCCCAGACAATGCAAAGACATAACTATGCTCTTCCATTTGGAACTAAAGTACAGGCAGACCCCGCTGTTATAACAGGACGACTTTAACAATTTTATTTCCATTGAAGGAGCCATAGAAAATATGGTAGCTACCTAGTATTAGTGTACCAAGTTCTTTGATCTTTGTTAATAGAAAACGAAACAATTGTAGTAACAAACAATTTAAATTAATAAAGTTATGATTTATTTGCTAACATCTCTCTCTCTCTCTCCTCAGACGTTCTCCACAGTTCACCTGCTGAACAGACACGAGAGAGTTCACACTGGGGAGAAGCCTTACAGCTGCTGTTTCTGCAGCTTCGCCTGTAATGCCCAGAGTAACCTCATCAAACACGTGCGAAACCTCCACAACAAACCCCTCTACACCTACAAGCAGTAAGTAGCTTTTCTGTGTGCATGAACTCTAGATTTGAGGTGTCTCTTCCATTCTAAATTTATCCTTTATTCACTAGATATAAGGTTACTGGTTATACTTACAAAGAATGAGTAGCTTTTCTGTGTGTATGAACATGGATTGAAGGTCTCTTCCACCCTGATTTTTTCATTACAGCAACTAAAACAAAAAATTACAACATCAGTTCCTTTTTTATTTCTCTGTTCACCAGAAATAAGGTTACTGGTTATAAAACTGCAAACCATTTCAAATTTTGTTCTATATTTTTTTTTAAATACCTACTATAAACTGTGTGGGTGAGTTTTCCCTCCGACTTAATAATTCCGAACAATAACAAGGCTGATAGACATATTATAAATGGCTACCTATGCCGCTACCTAAATGCCATTAATCTAAAAAAACATCAGGTACCTAAAAGTGACCCTATAGCTATACCTAATTACCATCAAATTTACGATACCACGTGTATTATTTGAATGAGACGATAGTTCCAATTTCAGAGTGAGTTTATTACAACAAAACTATTGCCTATATTCTATAAGGTATCAAAGATACAACATAACATATTATCCTAATTAACATTAAATACCGTTCCTCTATATTATACTACACCACGTGATGTAGTTCATAGCTCTCACTTGTTCTTCTGTTGAATCTCAGAAAAGTCGGACAGTGACTGTTGAGTGTGACTATTTCTTATATAATTAATTACCAAGCGAATACTTCATCAATTTCTTTTCTGTTAACTGGTATATTTTGTATAACCTTAGCTCTACAAATTTAAAGCATTTCTAGATTTTTTTAAATTTAGAGTGGAGGGGAACTTTAACTAATCCAAATTAGGTGAATATATTTAAAAGCTAACTAATTGAGAAATTTGTAGCTAACTAACTAACCCTATGATTAAATTAGTAACTTTGTAACTGTTAAGGGCCGTACACACGCAGGTTTTTTTTTAAGTCTTCCCAACAGACAGACGAATTATTTATTTCAGCTGGTATCCATGATACCTGCAGGCATCATGGATACCAACTAAAATAAATAATATTTGTTTAGTTTTTTATTATATTCACGTGGAAAAAGTAGGAGGAGCTTAGCAAAAAGTCTGGTGGAAAGACTTAAAAACCCTGCGTGTGTACGTCGCTTAAATCTTGAATGTTCAATATCTCCCAGACACCTCATCGAGTTAGGTAACATCAAGTCCTGTGTTCCTGAGAGTGAACTGATGCAGTTACAGCAGAAAGGAGCGGAGGTGGTGAAAAGGTACCTAGCTAGAAAGGACTCCCTCAACTTGGACATTGACCAGTTGAAGAATAAAGTTCACAATGATAAAGTCCAGAAGGTATGGACCTTATTTTATCTAAATTATATTGTGTTAATTAGGTATTGCAGATGCCTTTTTCTGGAACTTTACTTCTTTTTTTAACCACAATATTAAATACTTGATAAAATATTTGCCGGAGACCATTTAAGTATAGGCAGTGTCGTTCCACTTTACAGTATCTGAGATATATTCCTATGCTATTCGTACGGGAATAAGAATGAGCTTCATTAATATCTGTATAGCTGACTAATGACTTTGGAGAATTTCAATTAGATATTTGAATACCGAATTTCTAACCGCATTCATTGGTCTAAAGGGACGAGCAAAAGCACCACACAACCTCTCGAAACGATAGGCACTGAGCCACTGGCGTGAAAATGACCACATAAAACTTATTAAATAACTCTGTAGCTTTTTTACTTCAAAACAAATTTAATTAAACTTTACTGTAATGAATGCAATTAGTTATTATGTATCCTAATTTTGAATTAAAATTCTCCAAGATACAGTAAATCGTCAGTTATACAGATGTTAATGCACCTTATTTTCTTTCCGTACGAATAACATAGGAATAATACGCTGATACACTTAAGTAGACTGGGCTCTACTTTTCTGATATTTTGTATGGAAGATGAGCACTAATGAAGAATATTTCTATTACAGGAGATTAAAAACTCAATTAAACGATCGAAGAAAAGAAGATATCAGACAGCACCCAAGACTATTCCTCAAAATGATTTGGTAGTTGATAGTAATGTGATGGAGAACGAGATGAATTATGATAGGGAAAATATGTACACCGAGTCTAGCAGAAGTGACGTACCTACCTCCCACAAAGAAACTTCTAATGCAGTAGAGTTAAACTCTTTGAATGATAATCTGATTATAGTTGAGAATATTTCACTTTCTGAAGAAAAGGATAAAAGCGATTTAGATATCTGTTCTAAAAAGTACAGGAAGATTTTACCGTTCAGAGGTGAGAGGGAGCAAATGTTCAACGCAACTTCCATCATTTTACCGCCTAGCTTCGCAATGGCGGCAAACTCTTCTGGTTTCAAATTAAACAGAAACATTCCTTTGAATGCACGAAGTGAGTCTGACCCTACCTACATCATCTCCAACTTACCTACACAGGATATAGACGAACATCATTCTCTGACGGACATTGTGATTGATGCTAAGTACGATGAGGAATGTTTGGAGGAATTGGACGAGGACAATCAGGAGAATATCGTTTGCAACCCGCGGGAAGTACAAAGTCAAATTAGCGATAAGAAACTATCGGGCGATGAGTATTGTTCCGAAATGGAATACAGCGGTGAGAATTCTCTCTGCGACATGATTCACTTGGATGACTGTACAAAAAATAACTCGAAGGTGGTAGAGTTGGCGTACAATAGGTGCGACATTTTGGAAGTGTCGTACAGCGAAGGGATGGACCAGGAAGATGTTAGAATATTTGAGGTGTGTGAAAATGAACAGCAGCGAAATGATGAGAAAATAACAAATGATAAACTGCAGCTAATTTGTCAGCCTCAGTCAATGGATTCTGATTGTGATGATGAAATGTTATTGTATTTTAATAAAATGTAACTATTTATTGCCTGTATATTAGGGTGGGCCTAAAATAGTTTCAAAAACTTTGTAATTTGATAATTTAATGTTATGATCGATTATTCTTAAACAAGAAAGGAAGTGATACGCATTTATTAAGCTATATTATATATTGATTCTATCCACATTTACAATGAACTGAGTGAGTTTTATATGGCTATAAAATTGACTATTTTGGTAACAATTGTAATGGAGCAGTACGGGGGTAAGCGACGAAAGCTTCAACTGCAGCCCCGCTAACCATCGCCTGAAATGGAATAAAGAAATGGTAAGGTTTATTGAAATACAGAGAAATTTAGTAACTGGAAGGTTAGTCTATTATTTAGAATATGAACGGAAATTTAATACGATGAAATTTATATAGAAATAACCATTCTGAAATCAAATCGTAATTAGGGAATAAGTACTTAGTGAATGAGTAATTAGGGAGCAAGTAATTAAAATAGTTATAATAATACTGGCAGGTAATTTTAAGTTAAGGATCGTAGAGAAAGGAGTGACTAGATACTTATACAATAGAAATTGTATAAAAACACTATACTAGACTAATTGATTGGAAGCATTATTCACATACCGTGTATAGTGGATTTGGGCCTGAATGGATAGGGATCCCGCCAGAAGTCGCCAGTCGTCTCATAGGTAAGGAGGGCCTAGCAGTCCATCATAGCTCGGTCTTCACCGTCGCTATAAAAGTCCTTTGTAATTTCTGGCTTTGTGCTGTCTTACAAATTTACTATTGCTTCAGAGACAGTTATGTTGCCTATTGAAAAGAGTGTCCTTTTCACTTTGCCGTTAATACGGTATTTAACATCACTGTTAAATTGTTAGTGTTAAGGAAAGTTGCTGTCAACAGTGTGCGTTCACGCACGCTATTTTCATCTCTATCCTAGTTCAGATCGAAGACATTACCAGCAGAATTTCACATGCCAATGACCGCTGTTGTATCACGCATCACCTGCTGACTTCACCTGTTACTAGCTGCAAAATCTCAAGGGGGAAATTAATGGGAATTCACTGGCAATGGAACAATACCCCAAAATATTGGTCCAGATTTTATCACGCCATATACTGCAAATAATTGACCTGCCAGCAAATTTACAGATTCAGTTTAATTTTATTATATAAAGATAATAATATTTGATAAATAGGGGTTTCGGACAAACTTCAGAATCTTCATATGGAATAGTTATAATAAGTTGATACGTATTGAAAGAACATTGCATGCCAATTTTCAGGCCATTTTTCTATATTTTTGAGTTGCCCCTAAACATTTGAAGTTTTGTACAAAAGATATTTTCCCATTAATTTGAAATATTCGATTTAGTTTTTTTCTGCGGAATAGGTAAAATTAGTTGGCACTTTATGAAAAAACACAACTTGCAAAATTGCAGATTAATATTTAATACTTTTCAGTTGCCCCGAGCCCTTTTATTGTAAAATATATTAGTATTACAATATTTCTCTTAAAATTTGACTTCTAGAGCAATCATGCTGTTATTGTGATAAGATAGAAATAATTTAATTCTCAAAATGACTTTGTGAATTGTATTGATTTCATTTTATAAAAGCATTTATCAATATTTTCGTAATGCAAAAATTTCGAATTTACTCGGATTTCAGCAATTGGATAATAACCCATGAAATTAGCTTTGTCAACTTTTTTGAGTTACCAAGTGTCCCAAATATTGAAATGTTGGTTTATTAATCAATAATTAATGTTTTTTTGTTCTACTTCTTGCATATAAGTTTCCTTATTGTGTTCTTCATTGAGCACCAGACCTCCCTAAGTGTGGAGCACTAGACTGACTACAGTCTCCAGCGGTGGCTAAATTCGAACAATTTGGAGGAGTGGGGGCAACTGTAAACATTGTCGTACCTGTCTGATTTTTTGGCACAGACACCAAAATAAGTTCTTGTCTAGCTATCTTCCTATTCTTAATGATAATACATCAGAGTTTATGAGTTTTTTGCCAAAATGTAGTAAAAATCACCATTTGAATCGCTCGGGGGCAACTGTTAATCATGTCAGAATTCACTCAAATTTCAGTACACGTACTTTTACTTGTCATATCAACTTTATTTCACTATTCCATAAGTAATATCCAAAACGTTATTTTTTGGCCCACCCTACTGTATATGTGATTATGTCTTTGTTTTATTTAATTTGATCCCTTTTATACCTAGAATATTTGTGATTATTTTATTTAGAAATATAGTACCTAGTGTTTTTTTAACGAGGATATTAGATACTTAAAGTGGGGGAACAATGTTCAGATCATTTAATACAAGGGATGGTGAGCCTGTATTGGAAGTAGGTATCCAACAAATGGCAGTTGGTTGAAATTAAATGCTAGGTCCAGTTTTTGACTCCTTGTTCTTGACGATGAATAGGAATAGCTTGAAAGCTAAAATATCTTTAAATTTTGATGACATTCATGAACACCTTTCATAAAATATGATACCTGATATTCATTCCATTCTCAGGTTTACCCCAAAGTCTATATCTATTATAATTATTGATTATATTTATCATCGATATGCTAAGTATTGAACATGACGGAAACTTCCGTTCTGGGCCACGAACGTGCTAAAGTTATTTAATGGTTAAAAATGTTCTATTGCGACTGCAATAAGATGCATAATAAAAAATGAATATCAGGAGATGAAGCGTTGAGCTGTTTTCGTCGTATCGTTTACAGGTAGAATAGTTTAAAAATCATTTCATGGTAAGTAATTAATATTAGTTATTTACTGTATAATTATTCTTAATCTGTCCTACATGCGTAAGTTACGGTGAAAAACAACTTTACTGAAAATAGCCTAGGGTTAGGAATGTTCATCTACAAACATTCCTTGGTAAGTGACTGCATGCACTCGCAAAGTAGCTTTTCTGCATCCATAAGCATAGTCACTGACAACTACTTAACTGAAAATAGCCTAGGGTTAGGAATGTTCATCTACGAACATTCCTTGGTAAGTTGTAGTGGCAAAACAAAGGCGTTCCAGAAAAGCGGCCTAGTTACTAATTTACGTTACTTTATTAGATTGGCACTGCCTATAAACTAGAATTTTAACACATAGGTCAGTGTTCGGTAACACAATTTTTGCAACATCAATTTACTGTCTCGGACCACAATTTCCTCATAAACTAACTTGGAAGGTAAATGAAAAAACAATTCTAATTTAAACACTTAATTATTCTACATCAACACTGGAAGATTCAAATAAAAGATACAATCAACTATTATGGATCAATAACCTAAATTCGAAGGTTTACGGGTAATAATGGGAATAACCAATAGGAAATACGAGCTACAAATTATTAGGCCAATCTGTGCTAGTGCACGGATTACAATGAATACACAAGGGAAAAGTCGGGGTAAATAGTCAAAATTGGTGATAACTAGGGTTGTGACAATATTCTTTTGGCTTAAAGAATTATTCTTTATGCTTTTTAGCGATAAAGCATATTTTTTGAAATAAAGAATATTCTCAAAATATGCTTTTAGTTAATCAAATAGTCCAAGTGACTGCAAATGAAATACAAACTAATTTTTATTGTTTGAATGAATGATTCAAGAATTTTTAAGTTTAAAAGACAATAGGTGAGGAAATTACCTTATTGAATCATTGGAACCTAAGGCGATAATTAATAGTAATAATTTTAATAAGTAGTACACAATAGGAGCTGCCATTTTGTGCTACGCTTTACCTTTTGTAAACGGTTACTATTCATTGGTGCGACCCTCCATTAGTTCTACACTTTTGCAGTTTATTTCTGATTGAACATCAAAATATATGTATATCGGGGGATGAGATGTGCTACCCCCCTAACCCCCCTGCCAGGTCATTAAAAAATCATGAAGTGTGCAGTACAACAAACTAGCGAATACAACAAACTCCATTAAATCGAATGAGGAAATACATAATACATAGTAGCTAATATTAGAAATAAAGTAAAATATATACCAAAGTAAAAAAAAAATACAGGTAAATATTGTATTATTTTAAATTGGTATAGGTATCTATAATGTATATTTATGTAATATTTTTTATTTTAATCAAAAAATATAACGAGAAATAACACAGAAAGATGTAACTGTCGGACTAATGACACGTCCCCATTGTGAACGGTGCTAGGACGTTTCGTTACTATAGGAAGTTTCGGTACCATATTTTTTATTTCCAGACGAACCTTATTTTTTAAATTCGAAATGAGTTAAGACTACAAATTATAGCAGATAACAGACGTAGAATTATTTTCGAGAATTTTAAAACAGTTATGATCATCAAATGTAATAAATGCTTTCTTTATTGTGCAAGTTATTGTCTAAAACTGTTCACTATTTATTATTTTGGTTACCTCATACAGAATAAACTGTCTCAATTTGACATTTGACAATACAATTAGCCTTATTTCTAAGAAATTAGAACATATAAAGCTAACCTGAACGCATAAAAAGCATATTTCAAAAAGAATATTGTCACAACCCTAGTGATAACCAGGCATAATTTGCTATACTGTCAAATCAGTTATTACTCAATTAGAGTTATACAAGCAATTAGCGTTATATAGGCAATTAGCGGTATATAGGCAATTAGCGGTATATAGGCAATTAACTTCACATATGAAAATAGGGTTATAAGTCAAAATATGGTTATATCTTTGGAATCAGGGTCATCAATGGAAATAGGGTTATACCAGCAACTAGGGATATATACAGCCTAAAAATAGGACTATATATGCAGATAGGAATATTTAGGAAAATAAGACTTCCTAAGAAAAATAGGGATGGATAGGCTAATATAAGGATCTAAAACAAAAATAGGACCATATAAGCAAAAAGTCCCATATTAGCCAACATGACCAAGTAAATAGGGATATATAGAAAAATATAGATATAACAAATGTAGTGATCTATAGTAGTCCGACTAGGACTGAATAGGCAAAAATAGGGATTTAACCTAGCCAAATATAAGACTATTTATGCGGATAGGGATCTATATGAAATACTAAGGATATATGGTCAAAGGACTATATAAGCAAATAGTGATAGAGGAAAATAGGGATATTTAGTAAAAATACCCAGAACGTTAGGGATGAAATAGGCCAATCTATCTATCTTAGGCAGATAGCGGTATCAGGCAAATATGACCCTACAAGCCAATAGGCATCCTCGAGTCAAATTATGGTCTTAGTAGGATTAGTGTTGATTTGGTTCACTAGCTTTTCCAGGTCCAGGTTGGCTATCTTTTCCAGGTCCAGGAATTAGGTTAGTTCCTGTAGGCTCAGTCTTCGGTGGCCTAGAAGTTCTATGTCAACTTCGGGCATTCACTTGGGTACAGTTGTAAAGAAATTTTCCGAATAGTCCTTAATTACAAACGTGACAATATGCACTGTGAGGATTATCTGACGATACGATTCTTGTGATGATGCTCTTTAATTGGCTATTAATTGATTAACCTGTGGAGTAATTGAATGAATTTAAACAAATTGTAGCTAGTAAAAATTAAAATAAATAATTAATCAATTAATTGATAATAATTAATTAACCTCTCAATCTGCTAACCCCATAAAGATTTAACCCTTCTTTAATTGAATTAAATGAGTCCACCTTCTATACCATTTACTTTACAGTTCAAACCTAGTCCAAAGTTCAAATTTAGTTACATTTATCTAGCCTTGAAAAGTAGTCCTGTTAAATAGCCCCTTATCACATATACTCAGGTATCAATTTAACTACTTAACAATTAAAAGAAAATGAACCCTTGCAATAATTATTAAACATTCGCTAGCTATCTAAATAAGTCACTTCACTAACAACACTTTCAAGAACACCTCTCACTTCAACATAGACAGTAATAATGCCGAATCAGTGGTCGAATGATTCGGTACCAAAAATAGTGCCATTAACGCTCTCTGAATAAAAATGTGAAAAAAAGTTATTTCTAGAAAAAAGAATGCAAAATTGCTATTTATCAGAGAGGCAACAACCAATTAGAGGTAATTAAATTAGCGTAATTTTATTTGGAAGATAATTAATTAAATTAAGTACGCGGAAGTGGACCCCACTTCAAAGTGACTGCATGCACTCACAGAGTAGCTTTTCTGCATCCATAAGCTAGTCACTGACAACTACTTAACTGAAAATAGCCTAGGGTATTAAAAATTAAAGGAAAGAAAAAAAAACAGTAGAGATAAAATTTTAATTCTCAAAAAACTAAATGATTTGATATAATAATTTTGAATTATAATTTTTAATTATAATTGAATATAATAATTTTTAATTATTATTGAATATAATAATTTTCAATCATAATTTAAAATAATAATTTTGAATTATAATTTAAAATAATAATTTTCAATCATAATTTAAAATAATAATTTTTAATTATAATTTGATATAATAATTTTAGCAAAATGATAACTAGGGTTGTGACTTTGCATATTTTGCATATTGGTGAAAAAATGCATATGCATATAAAAAACGCATATGCAAATCTTGCAATGCATATGCAATTCTTGAAATGCATATGCAATTCTTGAATTGCATATGCAAGTAGAAAATTCATATGCAAAATAGAAAGTGCATATGCAAATTAGATGCACATTAGAAAAAATAATAGGCAAATAGAAAATGATTAGTAAAATAAGTTGATTTTTGATATTCGAATGATAAACTTCTACATATATAGATAGATGAATAGTATCAGGTGAATGAATAAGAGCTAGATTTTTATTCTACTTAGGAAATTTGAATATTATAGGCTAGGTTATAGTGAGGTGGGGAACTTGGTTGAACTCTGCTTCTTAATATCCTAGATATTTATCAGAGAAGAACGTCAAAAACTTCTACAGAGCATAGAAAGGATGAAAGTAAGTATATATATATATTCAACATTCTTAGTAATTTCATTAACAATAGAGAAAATTGAGGCGCGAGGCAGGTCAATCTCAACAGTGATCAGTATCACAAAGATAAAAAAAATTCAAATTTACTCAAGAATATTTATGATAGAAATATTACGTAAAGCTTATATTAGTAATAACTAATCAGTACATATTATCCAAAAATGAAGGATATTCATTCATCATTGACATAAAATCAATTCTGACAAGAGAATCTGCACAAGTCAATCTACATGAAATTTTAAAATAACTTGGCCCATCAAATATGGCGAGTCTTCTGTACGCACCTCTAGTTTCATGTGATGTATAGGGGATATTTTATGAGTACAAAAATATTTTAGTTTTGAAAACCTAAAATATACAGTAACTAGATTACGCGCACTTGGTAGAGCGCATACCATCGCCGTTGCTTTGACTCGTTTTCTCCCAAAATGGTTCCTGTATATTGACCAATCGTCCCATCATGTTTCATGCAATATGGTTCAATACTTTTGGAGTTATGAATAACAATGACCTTGACCTTTTACCGGGTCGCTCCCAAAATTTCAGGCAATTTGGTAGAACACTGTTTCAGTTATGCAAATAACAAGATGATAAATAGATGAATAAATGCCGGATAAAATATAACCTTCTGCAAATATGCGAAGGTAATAATAAAGTTTTTTTAACGTACCGACTGATTTTCCTATTTTCTAAACTAGTGTTACTGTAAATATTCATTTATATATTTTATATACAGGTAAAGCTCGTACAACGGACAGTATACAGGTAAAGCCCATCTATAGAGGACAAAAATTATTATTTTAATTGGGGATTTTAACTTTTAAGTTTTCTTTAACCGCATTTCAAAGAAACTCTAATGAGGGTAAACAATCTCAGATTATCATTGAATACATTTTTTATGAAAATCTTAAGATATTAATATAAATTACTCATATAAATTGTACGTAGGTATACGAAATAATAAGGTAAATAAAATGAAACAAATATATTAGTAACTAAACCAAGTGAAAATATAGGGTAGTTACACCTCTTTAATTTTATAGAGCTTCTCTAATCAAAGAAAATGTGTAGGAAATGAGTAACAAAATCAAAATACTGAAAATCTTAAAAACAATACATTAAGTGTTTATTGTAAATTGTAATACCTTGAATATAATAAATGAGCGACTAGATAATTGGTAGAAAAATAGAATATTAGTTAAACTATATAATTTAAAGAGGTTGTTGTAGGAGTTGCATGGTCAGAAGAACTTATAATTTTTGTCTTTTTTAGTGGATGTCTGTTTGAAGATCGTTCGCTGTACGAGCTTCAATTAATTACCTGTATACTAGATTTTTCATATTCAAGACTTGTAAGCTTTGTAAAAAGTGTTTCAATATATTGAAATTATCTTCAATTAAAAGATATTAATAACCATCCTTTATTTTACCACTTAGTTTTTAAATATTTTTTACATTTAATAAAAAAATATTACAATATATGAGTTTCTTAGTAACAGCCTATTTCAAGAAATCCATACTTGTAATGTTTTTTTTAATTAAAATTATTTGCTGCATACATTTTGTATATGCGTTTTACAAATGCATATATTTTGCATATGCGTTTTATAAATGCATATGCTTTTTATAAAATGCATATGCGTTTTATAAAATGCATATGCACTTTATGGAAATGCATATTTCAAGCGAATATGCACAAAATATTTATGTGCATACACTGCATAATATGCAGTGCATATTGTCTCAACCCTAATGATAACCAATGTGTAATTGTAAATAAAATTTTCAGACTAATCAGAGAGTTGCCTCAGAGAGTTGCCTCAGAGAGTTGCCTCAGAGAGTTGCCTCAGAGAGTTGCCTCAGAGAGTTGCCTCAGAGAGTTGCCTCAGAGAGTTGGCTGTTCGCAAAGGAAGTTTAACTTCCATGAATCACACTCAGCAGCAGTTGAGGGATAAATGCCACCACTCGTGACTCTAGTCAGTATACCACAGGAGGATAGTTTCGCAATACCGGAGTACCTGTACAACATTGGTGAAACCTGCAAGCGAAACATCAGAATAAGAAATGTGTTGATAGAGGGTGGTGTCTGATATTAATGTTGAAAAGTACTTATAGAAATATATTTACTTTCAATTAATTTATTGTTCATAGTATTTACTGCTCAATGAAGCTAAAAAGAAAATGTATTCTTGCACTCAGTGAGATGACTTCACTCAAATGAGAGAAGGAGGTATGAACTGTTGTAATTTGTTAGGGATTGTCTTAACTTTTAGATTTTACCATGTTTATCATTTTAACGCTACTTGCTGTTTTGAATAATAGAATATTTTCATTTACCTGAGCGTCATTATTCAGTGCACCGAACCTGCTGTTATTTTCTTCAAAATATGCATGTCCAGTCCACATGTCAAACTGGTAATGTGTAGGTCCTGAAGAGGAAATGTAGAAAATTAGACATTGTTAATTTCAATGTGTTTTTCATTAATTTTGATAATTTCAATAATTTTGCTAATTTCATTAACAATTTTCATATTGTTAATGGGTTAACAATAACAGTATCTATTTTGGGCAATTTCACTCTCCTTTGTTTGGAATGTCCGACGAAGAATATAAGTGTTTCGAGTTACGATTGTATTTTCGACTGCAATCACCAATTGTAAGCCGATAAGCAGCGATAATAATTTCCGACTGGGAGATTTCTATTTACATTATTCTAACCTGACTTTTGAAGATTGAGCTGGAAGGACTGCAAATCCTTTTCATCTTTAAAGGTGATGAGGCTGCTGGTTCTATAGTAACAATCTCTATGTGCATCTTCCCAATTCTTCTTTTCATTGCTGTAGTAGAGACACCTACCATGGACCAACTCGAAATTTTGTGAACAAGGTTTCTTTGGCTTAATTGGAGGTGATTCTGAAAGGTAGGAGAGTAATAAAGTTTATTGAGGATTCTATCGATTCTTTTCTTTTCGTCCTATAAACACCTTCTATAGATTTAACAAATAATTGCCTTTATCCAAGATATTAAGTTAGAGTTTGAATTATCCATCAATTTAAAAAAGGACAATTAAATAAGAATAAAAGGTAATATTAATAAAGAAAATAATAGAGTGTTTTATTTTTTTATTTGCTATTTATGATACCTGAAAGTATCATTTATACCAATTACAATAACCAGTTAAATTATTTATAATGTTCTCACCTGATCGAAAATATGGAACTGGTCAATAACTAGGAACTTACCCCAGTTCCTTTTGTTGCACTAATAAAGAGTAAGAGTTAACTCTTTATTAGTGTAACAAAAGGAACTGGGGTGAGTTCCGAGTTATGGACCAGTTCCACATTATCGATCATATAATAAAATGGTATATATTTTAACTCGTTATTTTAATTGGTATCCATTATTCATGCAGTTATCATAAATAGCAATTAAAAAATAAAAGTTAAATAATAATTATTATATATCCTTTTCTTCTATGATCCATAATGTGGATCTGGTCGATAACTCGGAACTTACCCCAGTGAAACACATTCACAAGTGTGAGTTCAAAAGGATTGTTGTACAGAGCTGTTACAAATTGTATTGTTCAAAATATCCAAAATGCTTCAGTCTAAAAATTATTTCGACAAAGATACCAGAATATCCTAATTCTAAACCATTCAAGAGGACTATACTAACAGTACTCGGAAAGTGACATGGCTTTCGAACCAATCTGACCCTCAGAAATTTCTGGTTGTCCTGTCATGACCTGTGCTCCACTTTCCGAGTACTGAGAGTGTCTGAGTACTGCGACGTTACACCAGAAAAGTCCTGTATCGCATATTGTCATCTAGCGTGTAATAAGATCGTACAGGGTGGGCGCTAAATAATCTACATTTTAAAATCACCGTAACTATTTTAACATACGAGATGGGAAATATAAACAAAAATCATTAGGAAGAAAAGAAGTCAAATTTTAGTAACTATCTTGTATAACCAGTTATTTTCCAAAGTGTCCACCGTCACCAGTAATACACTACTTAATTCGAGAAGAAATGTTCTCAAATGACTTTGCCAAGCATTTCACTGTTGTTTAAGGCTTTATAAAATCAAAGAAATGTAACTTTAAAAAGGTATATAAACAATGAAATGCTCGGTAAAGGCATTGGTAATTTTGCGTCTCGTATTGAGAAGTGTATTACTGCTGATGGCGGACACTCGGGAAAAAACTAATTGAACAAAATAGTTAACAAAATTTGACTCAATGGTAATTCGTATTATCTTTGTGTGAATTTTTATCTCATATGTAAATATAGTTATGGCGATTTTCAAACGCGTAGTTTTTTTAGATCCTAAACTGTAGAATGGGTACATTCTGTACAAATATATAATGTAAATATTTAATACAAATCCAAAGACACTCACCACCATCCAAAACATGCACTATGGTACTAGCACTTCCTTTATCGGTGTGACAGGTGTAGGTGCCAGACCAGGATTTTTCTATGTTAGCAACTACTAGAGAGGGAAAACTTTCAATTTCCGATGTCTTGGTCCCCACATTGCTTGGTGACTCGAAATTAGGGGCAATAAGAGTTTGTACAAAGCCATCATATGCTACCCGAGTCCAGGTAGCTGGAGTCACTTGTTCCTAGGTGAGAAAATATATTGTTATTACAATAACAAGTGGTGAATGTCTCAGTTCTCGGCATGTTCCGAATACTATGAGTGTGCGAGTACCTCGTCGCTCCCCTTCCTAAATTCAGTGAAATGCACAAAACAATCAAAGTTATTTTTATTAGAACATATAAACAAAGGTAAAGCCCTCAAAATCCAAAGCTTGATCAATGATGTAAGTCAACCTCCTCCATAGGTAGCTCATTGATTAATTGAATTATTATTACGATGTTAATGTAAGATTTATTATTTATGGAACCTTTAATCTGATATATAATTTAATTAGTGTACACCTAATTTAAACTATATGTGTGTTTTTATTAACATTCTGTTTTGGTACGATATTTGATTTGATGTTATTTAATGAAGTGAAGGAATTAATGATTATTATTGACAAGTAACGTAAACAGTAAATTAAACAAATTGAGTTTTGTCCCTAGGGAGAATCTTAACCCATGGAATTAAATGGCCGATTGGCAGTAATTAATAACCCAGTTACCATGTGGTAGAAAAAACTTAAATAATTGAAATGTTACGAATATTACGAATAACATAAATAAATGTAAGGAAAGTATGAAATAAAATACCCCCCACCTTAAGGGGACCCCAATCATAAAAGGTATTTTAAAGCTGTGATTTATTTTAAAGCATATAGCATTAAATACAAGCTATCAAATTTCATGAGGTTTGCAGCAAAATGATAAGAAACATAAGCCTCATTGCTTAGAAACAATGGCTTGGAAGGGACCTTTAATATGTTATTATTTATGTACTCATTACTAACTACAACACTCTACTTCGAAAGGTGGATTGAATACTCACATGGTCATTTCCGGTGTCAAGATAACAAGGGATATAGACTGTGCCGTTGATAGGAGAGAAAAGCTCAGGGACGTTAAATCCATCAACTGTTGACAAAAAATACAATTATTACTAACGTATATTCCCTTCATGAATCTGCAACTTGTTTCATTCATCCAATCGGTGAGATGGTAACATTTACGCGTTTAGGATTCAAATTTTTACTAGAATCATAAATTATTCAGTATCATTACAATGTTTTCAGATACTAAAATAAAATAAAGAAAAAGAAAATATACACAAATTCACTCACCTTCGGTTTGAATCAGGAATAAACTGCTTATAGTAAGAACTAACAACGGAAACTCCATTTTGTTTGCTTGATTTAAACAAAAAAATATTATGTTCTCTGATGAAGGGATTTTTTAAGGGATGTAAGATTTCATCAGTGGTGGCAGTGTTACACAGGAGCGAAGTGATAGAGTGGTACTCGAGTACAGTGCTTTTATAGTGGCTTACATGGCTACGTCATGAATAGATTATTCTATTGAGGTCATACCAATTAAATTATAACACTGAGTTCTAAGAAACACACAAGAATCTATTCATGCCAAACCACTCGGCAACAGATCTAATTACAATATAGTGCCAAATATGTTGAACATTACGTTACATTAAGTTTAACAATGAACTCTTTGCTAACTACTCAATGGAGTCTTTGTATTAAATGGTACTCTGCAGCAAGAAGGTTAATAAAATATTTATGTTGAAGTTAGTTTCATGTTGCAACCATTAGCTAGTTTGCTTATTTGACGTACACTGCAGTAAGAGTGATAGGAGGGAACAATTTATCCTAATCTATTTAGTTTCAGACGAGAATTAAATAGAAAATTTTCTGTTCGAAATCTCCAAACCTGAAATTACCTTCAACGTTGAAATATTAATAACAGTTTTGCTAATATAGAAATATCGCATGAATCTTTTCAATGAGTATTTGCATTGTACACAAATAATAATTTGGAATGTCCTTATTTCACACTCTAACCTTATTGCCACAAAATATTTAAAGGCTTGTTAAATTGTAGATTTTTTATACTTTCCTTCAATATCCTTATCATTGAAAAATAATTTTAGAGAAAATAGATTGAATTCTAAAGAAATTCAATCCAATTTCTAGTTATCTTTTTTATATACATTACCTAAAAAGTGGATGAAAAAAATGCAAACAAAAATGGCGGCACTGGAAACATTTCAAAAATCATTTGGATTAAACTGATAGGCAATATTATACAAATTCGGTGTGAATTATTTAAGAATGAAGTAGGTAATCATTAAAGCTATGAGAAGAAAATTAATTATATAAATTAGACTATGAAATTATATCTCTTATTTAGGGTTAGTTACGAATTATCGGTCAGTTTCACATCTTCGGTCATATAAGAAAAACTGTAAAATAATAATAATTTATTTTTTCTTTTAATTAATTTTCATGATAGCTGCCAATTAAAATACTAAAGAAATAAAATAATTATTATTATAATATCGTTTTTGTTACATGATCGAAGATGTGAAACCGACCGATAATTCATAACTTACCCTAGGTTAATAAATCGTTTGCTCTGAACGATTTTCAATGAATAGTTCTAATATTTTGAATGGGATAACTTACGAGTTATTGGACAGTACCACATCTTCGATCATAAAATAAAAAGTATATAATGATTGAAATAAAAGTTAAATAATGATTACTAAATATTTTCTTACTTGTCCGAAGATGTGAAACTGTACAATAACTCGTAACTTACCCTAGTTAGAAATATATTAATTTTCTAATAATTTTTATATCAATCTCATGAAACTGTTTGGAAAATTATAATTGCAATTATCTGTAGAGTGAAGATTAATTGTTTATTGAAATTCTGTTCACATTAAAATACAAAATAAAAATAATACAATTTAGAAATAGGAACAGTTTGATTCTTTGAAAGTCTAAAAATATAAAATCTACCTAAAAATATCATACTTATCTAAAATATAAAATCTACCTAAAAATATCATACTTATCTAAAATATAAAATCTACCTAAAAATATCATACTTATCTAAAATATAAAATCTACCTACAAAATATCATACTTATCTAAAAATATAAAATCTACCTAAAAATATCATACTTATCTAAAATATAAAATCTACCTAAAAATATCATACTTATCTAAAATATAAAATCTACCTAAAAATATCATACTTATCTAAAATATAAAATCTACCTACAAAATATCATACCTATCTAAAAATATAAAATCTACCTAAAAATATCATACTTATCTTAAAATATAAAATCTACCTAAAAATATCATGCTTATCTTAAAATATAAAATCTACCTAAAAATATCATACTTATATAAAAATATAAAATCTACCTAAAAATATCATACTTATCTAAAAATATAAAATCTACCTAAAAATACCATACTTATCTGAAAATATAAAATCTACCTAAAAATATCATACTAATCTAAAAATATAAAATCTACCTAAAAATATCATACTTATCTAAAAATATAAAATCTACCTAAAAATACCATACTTATCTGAAAATATAAAATCTACCTAAAAATATCATACTTATATAAAAATATAAAATCTACCTAAAAATGTCATACTTATCTAAAAATATAAAATCTACCTTAAAATATCATACTTATCTAAAATATAAAATCTACCTACAAATATCATACTTATCTAAAAATATAAAATCTACCTAAAAATACCATATTTATCTAAAAATATAAATTCTACCTAAAAATGTCATACCTACTTATCTGAAAATATAAAATCTACCTAAAAATGTCATACCTTCTTATCTGATAATATAAAATCTACCTAAAAATGTCATACCTACTTATCTGAAAATATGAAATCTACCTAAAAATATCATACCTACTTATCTGAAAATATAAAATCTACCTAAAAATGTCATACCTACTTATCTGATAATATAAAATCTACCTAAAAATGTCATACCTACTTATCTGAAAATATAAAATCTACCTAAAAATGTCATACCTACTTATCTGATAATACAAAATCTACCTAAAAATGTCATACCTACTTATCTGAAAATATAAAATCTACCTAAAAATGTCATACCTACTTATCTGATAATATAAAATCTACCTAAAAATGTCATACCTACTTATCTGAAAATATAAAATCTATCTAAAAATGTCATACCTACTTATCTAAAAATATAAAATCTACCTAAAAATGTCATACCTACTTATCTGATAATATAAAATCTACCTAAAAATGTCATACCTACTTATCTAAAAATATAAAATCTACCAAAAAATGTCATACCTACTTATCTGATAATATAAAATATACCTAAAAATGTCATACCTACTTATCTGAAAATATAAAATCTACCTAAAAATGTCATACCTACTTATCTGATAATATAAAATCTACCTAAAAATGTCATACCTACTTATCTGAAAATATAAAATCTACCTAAAAATGTCATACCTACTTATCTGATAATATAAAATCTACCTAAAAATGTCATACCTACTTATCTGAAAATATAAAATCTACCTAAAAATGTCATACCTACTTATCTGATAATATAAAATCTACCTAAAAATGTCATACCTTCTTATCTGAAAATATAAAATCTACCTAAAAATGTCATATCTACTTATCTGAAAATATAAAATCTACCTAAAAAAGTCATACCTACTTATCTGATAATATAAAATCTACCTAAAAATGTCATACCTACTTATCTGAAAATATAAAATCTACCTAAAAATGTCATACCTACTTATCTGATAATATAAAATCTATCTAAAAATGTCATACCTACTTATCTGAAAATATAAAATCTACCTAAAAATGTCATACCTACTTATCTGAAAATATAAAATCTACCTAAAAATGTCATACCTACTTATCTGAAAATATAAAATCTACCTAAACATGTCATACCTACTCATCTGATAATACAAAATCTACCTAAAAATGTCATACCTACTTATCTGAAAATATAAAATCTACCTAAAAATGTCATACCTACTTATCTGATAATACAAAATCTACCTAAAAATGTCATACCTACTTATCTGAAAATATAAAATCTACCTAAAAATGTCATACCTACTTATCTGATAATATAAAACCTACCTAAAAATGTCATACCTACTTATCTGAAAATATAAAATCTACATAAAAATGTCATACCTACTTATCTGATAATATAAAATCTACCTAAAAATGTCATACCTACTTATCTGAAAATATGAAATCTACCTAAAAATGTCATACCTACTTATCTGAAAATATAAAATCTACCTAAAAATGTCATACCCACCTATCTGAAAATATAAAATCTACCTAAAAATGTCATACCTACTTATCTGATAATATAAAATCTACCTAAAAATGTCATACCTACTTATCTGAAAATATAAAATCTACTTAAAAATGTCATACCTACTTATCTGATAATATAAAAGCTACCTAAAAATGTCATACCTACTTATCTGAAAATATAAAATCTACCTAAAAATGTCATACCTACTTATCTGATAATATAAAATCTACCTAAAAATGTCATACCTACTTATCTGAAAATATAAAATTTACCTAAAAATGTCATGCCTACTTATCTGAAAATATAAAATCTACCTAAAAATGTCATACCTACTTATCTGAAAATATAAAATCTACCTAAAAATGTCATACATACTTATCTGATAATATAAAATCTACCTAAAAATGTCATACCTACTTATCTGAAAATATAAAATTTACCTAAAAATGTCATGCCTACTTATCTGAAAATATAAAATCTACCTAAAAATGTCATACATACTTATCTGATAATATGAAATCTACCTAAAAATGTCATAACTACTCATCTGATAATATAAAATTTACCTAAAAATGTCATACCTACTTATCTGAAAATATAAAATCTACCTATAAATGTCATACCTACTTATCTGAAAATATAAAATCTACCTAAAAATGTCATACCTACTTATCTGAAAATATAATATCTACCTAAAAATGTCATACCTACTTATCTGAAAATATAAAATCTACCTAAAAATGTCATACCTACTTATCTGATAATATAAAATCTACCTAAAAATATCATACCTACTTATCTGAAAATATAAAATCTACCTAAAAATGTCATACCTACTTATCTGAAAATATAAAATCTACCTAAAAATGTTATACCTACTTATCTGAAAATATAAAATCTACCTACAAATGTCATACCTACTTATCTGAAAAAATAAAATCTACCTAAAAATGTCATACCTACTTATCTGAAAATATAAAATCTACCTAAAAATGTCATACCTACTTATCTGAAAATATAAAATCTACCTAAAATTATCATACCTACTTATCTGATAATATAAAATCTACCTAAAAATGTCATACCTACTTATCTGAAAATATGAAATCTACCTAAAAATGTCATACTTACTTATCTGATAATATAAAATCTACCTGAAAATGTCATACCTACTTATCTGAAAATATAAAATCTACCTAAAAATGTCATTCCTACTTATCTGAAAATATAAAATCTACCTAAAAATGTCATACCTACTTATCTGAAAATATAAAATCTACCTGAAAATGTCATACCTACTTATCTGATAATATAAAATCTACCTAAAAATGTCATACCTACTTATCTGAAAATATAAAATCTACCTAAAAATGTCATACCTACTTATCTGATAATATAAAATCTTCTAAAAATGTCATACCTACTTATCTGAAAATATAAAATCTACCTAAAAATGTCATACCTACTTATCTGAAAATATAAAATCTACCTAAAAATATCATACCTACTTATCTGAAAATATTAAATCTACCTAAAAATGTCCTACCTACTTATCTGATAATATAAAATCTACCTAAAAATGTCATATCTACTTATCTGAAAATATAAAATCTACCTAAAAATGTCATACCTACTTATCTGATAATATAAAATCTTCTAAAAATGTCATACCTACTTATCTGAAAATATAAAATCTACCTAAAAATATCATATCTACTAATCTGAAAATATAAAATCTACCTAAAAATGTCATACCTACTTATCTGATAATATAAAATCTACCTAAAAATGTCATACCTACTTATCTGAAAATATAAAATCTACCTAAAAATGCCATACCTACTTATCTGAAAATATAAAATCTACCTAAAAATGTCATATCTACTTATCTGATAATACAAAATCTACCTAAAAATATCATACCTACTTATCTGATAATATAAAATCTACCTAAAAATGTCATACCTACGTATCTGATAATATAAAATCTACCTAAAAATGTCATACCTACTTATCTGAAAATATAAAATCTACCTAAAAATGTCATATCTACTTATCTGATAATACAAAATCTACCTAAAAATGTCATACCTACTTATCTGATAATACAAAATCTACCTAAAAATGTCATATCTACTTATCTGATAATATAAAATCTACCTAAAAATATCATACCTACTTATCTGAAAATATAAAATCTACCTAAAAATGTCATACCTACTTATCTGAAAATATAAAATCTACCTAAAAATGTCATATCTACTTATCTGATAATACAAAATCTACCTAAAAATGTCATACCTACTTATCTGAAAATATAAAATCTACCTAAAAATGTCATACCTACTTATCTGATAATATAAAATCTACCTAAAAATGTCATACCTACTTATCTGAAAATATAAAATTTACCTAAAAATGTCATGCCTACTTATCTGAAAATATAAAATCTACCTAAAAATGTCATACCTACTTATCTGAAAATATAAAATCTACCTAAAAATGTCATACCTACTTATCTGATAATATAAAATCTACCTAAAAATGTCATACCTACTTATCTGAAAATATAAAATTTACCTAAAAATGTCATGCCTACTTATCTGAAAATATAAAATCTACCTAAAAATGTCATACATACTTATCTGATAATATGAAATCTACCTAAAAATGTCATAACTACTCATCTGATAATATAAAATTTACCTAAAAATGTCATACCTACTTATCTGAAAATATAAAATCTACCTATAAATGTCATACCTACTTATCTGAAAATATAAAATCTACCTAAAAATGTCATACCTACTTATCTGAAAATATAATATCTACCTAAAAATGTCATACCTACTTATCTGAAAATATAAAATCTACCTAAAAATGTCATACCTACTTATCTGATAATATAAAATCTACCTAAAAATATCATACCTACTTATCTGAAAATATAAAATCTACCTAAAAATGTCATACCTACTTATCTGAAAATATAAAATCTACCTAAAAATGTTATACCTACTTATCTGAAAATATAAAATCTACCTACAAATGTCATACCTACTTATCTGAAAAAATAAAATCTACCTAAAAATGTCATACCTACTTATCTGAAAATATAAAATCTACCTAAAAATGTCATACCTACTTATCTGAGAATATAAAATCTATCTAAAATTGTCATACCTACTTATCTGATAATATAAAATCTACCTAAAAATGTCATACCTACTTATCTGATAATATAAAATCTACCTAAAAATGTCATACCTACTTATCTGAAAATATAAAATCTACCTAAAAATGTCATACCTACTTATCTGAAAATATAAAATCTACCTAAAAATGTCATACTTATCTAAAAATATAAAATCTACCTAAAAATATCATACTTATCTAAAAATATAAAATCTACCTAAAAATGTCATACCTACTTATCTGATAATATAAAATCTACCTAAAAAAGTCATACCTACTTATCTGAAAATATAAAATCTACCTAAAAATGTCATACCTACTTATCTGAAAATATAAAATCTACCTAAAAATGTCATACCTACTTATCTGAAAATATAAAATCTACCAAAAAATGTCATACCTACTTATCTGAAAATATAAAATCTACCTAAAAATATCATACCTACTTATCTGAAAATATAAAATCTACCTAAAAATGTCATACCTACTTATCTGATAATATAAAATCTACCTATAAATGTCATACCTACTTATCTGAAAATATAAAATCTACCTAAAAATGTCATACCTACTTATCTGAATATATAAAATCTACCTAAAAATGTCATACCTACCTATTTGAAAATATAAAATCTACCTAAAAATGTCATACCTACTTATCTGATAATATAAAATCTACCTAAAAATGTCATACCTACTTATCTGAAAATATAAAATCTACTTAAAAATGTCATACCTACTTATCTGATAATATAAAATCTACCTAAAAATGTCATACCTACTTATCTGAAAATATAAAATCTACCTAAAAATGTCATACCTACTTATCTGATAATATAAAATCTACCTAAAAATGTCATACCTACTTATCTGAAAATATAAAATTTACCTAAAAATGTCATGCCTACTTATCTGAAAATATAAAATCTACCTAAGAATGTCATACCTACTTATCTGAAAATATAAAATCTACCTAAAAATGTCATACCTACTTATCTGATAATATAAAATCTACCTAAAAATGTCATACCTACTTATCTGAAAATATAAAATTTACCTAAAAATGTCATGCTTACTTATCTGAAAATATAAAATCTACCTAAAAATGTCATACCTACTTATCTGATAATATAAAATCTACCTAAAAATGTCATACCTACTTATCTGAAAATATAAAATTTACCTAAAAATGTCATGCCTACTTATCTGAAAATATAAAATCTACCTAAAAATGTCATACCTACTTATCTGATAATATGAAATCTACCTAAAAATGTCATAGCTACTCATCTGATAATATAAAATTTACCTAAAAATGTCATACCTACTTATCTGAAAATATAAAATCTACCTAAAAATGTCATACCTACTTATCTGAAAATATAAAATCTACCTAAAAATGTCATACCTACTTATCTGAAAATATAATATCTACCTAAAAATGTCA
>CANNZV010003394.1:0-64583 GCA_947561585.1 Caprella mutica
CGATGAATTGAGGTGCGGTGAACTCTCCGGCGAGAATTGAGCACGGTGAACTCTCCGGTGAGAATTGAGTGCGGTGAACTTTCTGCACACCAAGTTAATTAATTAATACTCAACTTTTATCTAATGCTTCATTAAGGTTTATTTCATCAATATGAAGGCTAATCAAAAGAAATAGACAAAATCCTCTTTTCAAACCATGTGTGTTGAGTTTGTTCAACCGTGTCATGGAAGATCTGCCTCGTACCACTAACGTAATTGAAGTGTGGTACAGATCGAGTGATGTACAAAATAACTCAATATTGTCACCCTACTAATTTTAATTTAGAACAAGATTAGAGAGCAAGATTACGTTTAAAATAAATTTAAACATACAAATACTGAAAATCAAGATTGCACAAAAAAGTGAAGAGTGGTCTAACAGTTTTTTTTATGTGCTCAATTATTTTGGGCCCAAAAATTATTGTCTTGGGGCCCAATTGTTTCGGGTTCAATTGTAGGTGGGAATCATTTTGTCTTTATTGAACCAGGCTAGGGAGGTATGGCCTCAACTTTTTTATACACTTTCTTTCTATGCTATATGTCTTATTTTTATATTTCTATACTTCCATTCTCTATATTTTGTCTTTCTTTACTATATGCTTCTATACTTTGTCTTTCAATATTCTTTCTGCACACTGAATATATGTATAGAGAAACACAGTTATTTGGGTTATAAAAATGATAGTATAAAATCATTAAGATAGTAACTGAGCTGTGGACATCAAATTTGAAATCAACCATATTATTAGTGCCATTTTCCATATTAGTATAATTATTTGTCATGCTTGTTGATAGGATTTCACTCCTTTGTGAAGTCTTACGTTAGTCAAATGATCTCACAATAATTATTTTAATTTAATTGCAGTATTATATTACTTTTCCATATCTTTTGATTTTTATTTTCTTAGTGGCAGTATTCATGGATTAGCTCTTGTATGAACATTGCCACTAAATGATGGTGAGTGACTTTGTTAACATTCATTCATGGGCATTCTCTGTAAGATTACCTAAAAAAATTTAAATCAACCCTCATCTCTTGAATTTCGATGAAATTTGGTGTACATGGAGAAAATGGTCAAAAAACCCATTTCTGAAATTTTGAGATCAATCCAAACTATAGGTCAACAGTTATGATCTAGTCATTTTTAGGTCATGCCTAATGTCACATATTTTTGATTGACAATAACTAGAGTAAATATTGTCATAAATACATAAAGTTATACATATTTGGATTCAAAACTGCCCAGAGAATCTAAATATGTGAGTTATAGAACTCTAAGTTGAATTAATGAACATTTTATCCTCTGTCAAAAATTTGAGGGCAAAATTTCCCCTCTAAGGCATCAATTACAAAAAAAGATTATAAGTGTGAAAAATGAAGGCACATTTATTAGCTATTAGTAGGTACAATAAAAAGTTTGTTTCTGTTATAAATTTATGAAAGTTACTTCTAACTGAATACAATAATCATTTAATCGGTGTAAATTTTCACAATTATTTTAACATTTATTGTAAAATCTGACTTTTTTATAAATAAAAGCATATAAAGGCAGGATTGCTAGCTATTAGGATCTACAATGAAAATGTTGTTTATAATGGTATTTTCATTTTTATTACTGTACAAATAAAATATAATTAACCAATTGACCAATTTTTTGTTCGATTCCAAATAAAGTGTTAAATTGCAACCAGGTATGGAATCAACAGCTGAGAATCTATTAGACAAAAGTTGAATGATTCATGGGCCATAATTTTCATAGCACACTGGACACTTGCATTTATTTCCTTTTTGTGAAAACATACAAAAATCTGCTACCTCCTTTAAGCGGGCCATTTCACAGTCAGTCAGGGCTTGAAGAAGTTCCTTCAGGCGCTGAAGTAGGACGTCCAATAAAAGTCAGTGCTTCTATCAGTGCAGAATAGACTACCATGATACAGACAGCAATCCCCAGGACATGAACCAACCCTCTTTTTTTTATATATATGAATAAATTAAGAAACTTTTTACTCTCTCGACATAGATGTTAACTACTGCACACTTCATGACTGTTTGACATACATGAGGAGGTGAGGGGGGGCTCATGTCATACACCCGCTCAGGCCATAGAAATAGCCTCTTAGATCTGTGTTAATGAGTTAGGGTTGATGGGATTAGGGCCTGTTGCTGCGCATTCTACTTTAAAGAGACCAAGAAAGACTAAATCAAAGTCTTCCAAGACTAAATCAGTCGCAGCACGCGGCTAACACTGATCACTAAACATTCATGTCAGTTTCCCCTTCACAACACTGCAGCCCTGCCTCAAAAATCAAGCATCACCTGATTCTCATCCAGCTAACTGACAGTCCTCAAATACACCTATTCACGACCATTTATACCAAGCCTGAAGGAACTTCTTCAGGCAAAACTGATTGTAAATGGCCTGCTTTAAATAAGAGGTGGCTCATATCACACTATTTCATGTCTTGGTACAGCACAGGAATTTTTCTTTGACATATGATATGTACTTGTGTCTATGTTTACACAAATAGAGGATATAGGAAGTTCAAAGTAAAATCGTTAAATAAATGTTCTTATGGCTCAAGAATCATTCAACTTATATCTGATAGATTCTAAGCTATTGGTTGCAATTTAACACTTTATTTGGAATCGAACAAAAAATTGGTCAATTGGTTAATTATATTTTATTTGTACAGTAATAAAAATGAAAATACCATTATAAACAACATTTTCATTGTAGATCCTAATAGCTAGCAATCCTGCCTTTCTATTTTATTCATACAAAAAATTGCTTTTATTTATAAAAAAGTCAGATTTTACAATAAATGTTAAAATAATTGTGAAATTTACACCGATTTAATGATTATTGTATTCAGTTAGAAGTAACTTTCATAAATTTATAACAACAGAAACAAACTTTTTATTGTACCTTCTAATAGCTAATAAATGTGCCTTCATTTTTCACACTTATAATCTTTTTTTATAATTGATGCCATAGAGGGGAAATTTTGCCCTCAAATTTTTGACAGAGGATAAAATGTTCATTATTCAACTTGAGTTCTATAACTCACATATTTAGATTCTTTGGGCAGTTCTGAATCCAAATATGTATAACTTATGACAATATTTACTCTAGTTATTGTCAATCAAAAATATGTGACATTAGGCATGACCTAAAAATGACTAGATCATAATTTTTGACCTATAGTTTGGATTGATCTCAAAATTTCAGAAATGGGGTTTTTGACCATTATCTCCATGTACACCAAATTTTATCAAAATCCAAGTGATGAGGGTGTTATGCTCTAAGTGATCTCACAGAGAATGGCTCTCATGTCAGACTGCTTCTTCAAAGTCTGTTGTAATTATTATTTATAAGAATTGCTATTATTTAATTAAGTAATTGTTTCAGATGGAGTCTGCAGGTGTGGTTCCTGCAATAGCAGAAGGAGAGGGAGTTATTGCTGACCAATCCAATGTGATCTACTTGGTGGAAGAGGAAGATATCAAGCCAGATGTTTCGCATCTCTCGTGTCAAGGTGTTGATCATGACCCTTTAGTGCAAGGAGTGGAACAAGATGAACTTTCCTCTGATAATACTTACTGTAATGATGTTAAGAATGAACTTTCTGAGGAAGAAATAACTATCAAACATGAAGATATTGATTATGATAACAGAATTGAGCCTGATTCTGAGATGAAACCGATACATCTAGGAAAGGAGAGCAATATAGTTTCATCAAATTTGAACAAATGGGGAGCAACTTTTACTGAAGAATTTGAATATTCCAATTGTACTTTTTAAAACTAGTTTGCAGGTCAGTAAGTTTCCTTTCTTTTACTGACGTTAGTTTTAATTCAATGAGTTAACTTTATTTCCCTATAGAATCGGGGAAATGAAACAACTCTATATATATCTCTTAGAATTACTATTCTCAAAATATTAAGTACAGGATTACAAGATACAGATTTTGTTCACGCACAGTTTTAAAAACATACTATGTTCTATGCACAATATATATACCGATTACGGATAAGAGGATTCGAACGGACGGAGGGAATAGTGCTAGATGCACAGCGAAGAGACTCAGTTACGATAAGAACGTGGTTCTTTGGAATCCACAGTCTTTTATACTGGGATCTCAGGGAATAGAAGGGAGTGAAAATCCACTATGCAACAAGTTTTTGCTAGATTTTAAAGTCCTTCTAATGTAATACAAAGTAATACTCTAATGAGCTTTTATAAGTCTTCGTGATCTTAAATCCAATGAATTTGGTGAATTTATATCCTCTCCTCCGACAGAACAGATAGATAATTGTGCATAGCCAACTTTTATGATAGGTAATGATAGTTCAAATCCTTATTTATTCACCTTCTTATAACATTTGCAATCAAGATACTATTCAGATATTGTAAGTTAATCCTTATAAAGAATTTAGGTAAAAGTTAATCGACTCGTACACATAGTCTCAGATTGCATGTAATATAATATAAGTATAATATTCAATAGTATAATATAATACAGTATAATATAATATTCAATATATGTAATAATATATTTAATATAATATAATATAATATAATATAATATAATGTTCAATATATAATAATAATATATTCAAATAGGATATATAGTTAGAGTTGAACACACAGTCTAATATTATATAAATATATAATATTCGTTATATCGTTCAATTTCTAACACTCCTCCACCTCCAAAATAGTGAAATTCTCAGATTTTACTTTCTAACAACGTCTAACAATGGTATAATACTATACAACTATGAGTCGAGTTATCATACATACAAGGTCATACGTTAGCTAATTCATTCTATGTTTAGGCATACTATCAAATTCTATGTATAAGATTTTATTAATGGTGTAGATACATTGTAATAATATACTGAATATATCCTAGAGATACAAATTGTTTTTCCTTATGTCCTAATTACTTTATCACCATGAAAACCCAAGAACATAATACAATTATGATTATATATCACCATGAAAACCCAAGAACATAATACAATTATGATTATATATAGTTAACTTGCTAAATCAATATGAGTAATTAAGACTATGATTATACAATCAAAAGATAGAATATACTTAAGTAAGAAGGCAAGAATATAAGAGTATGCTACCTACTAATCATAGTAATCAATATAATCAATTTTAACCAATAATCTAGAATATAATTTTACAATTTTGACATTAAAAAGATGGAATTGGTATGTTTCTGTACCCTTGCTCATTATTGGAGGATGTTGAATTTAAGGACAAGGTCGGATACACTTTCCTATGATATGGAGTATTAGTGGCTACATTTACTACAGTTGGAGGTTCCAGTTTAGTGTCTGGAGATAACCAGTTACTCCCTTTTTGTCTCCACTTACGGCTACTAGCACGTGTACTATCAGCCGCAGATCTTAGTGAGCTAGCAATGGAGTCTTTACTTCTACTAGACCACCTACTGGACATCTCTCTAGCCTTACCAAACCCCTTTCTAAATGAAAGCTTTAATGAGTCACGTGGTGATTTGGGGAGTCGTTTCTTAATACCCTTCCGTATTCCCAATTCAATTGATTCATCTCGACTTCCCTTGTTTCTCTTTCTATTTATAAACCAATTTCGAATTTTTGGTAAGAATATGATGGCTAATAGTATTGAATGAAGGATGACTATTATTGTTACTCCCCCATAAGCTACTATTGAATATGAAGTAACCTGTTCCAAAGAGATATCATAAGTATCGAAATCAAAGGTAAATTTATCATCTTCTGAAGGAAGTTTATCAATTTGATTTTTTATTGACTCATGTAAGGGTTGTGTTTCATTTAAAATGAAGGGAGGCAAGGAAGTGATGTCGAAAGTCCTTCCCTTTCCTGAGTTTCCTACTAGTTCTTCTAAGTCAATATCTTGTGTTAACATAGCAGGCCATCTTACTTCATTTGAGGTTAAATCGCATTCTTTAGGGATAAAGGTTAAGCCTTCTATAGTATCTTTAATGCGAGTCTCAGGACAATCTAATTTAATGGGCGTTGGCTCAGAAACATACAACAATCTATTTTGTGGAGTATTTGTTAAATAGATACCTGTGGGATTACCTAATTTCTTAAAATTACATAACATTAACACATCATCTACATTTCCAATATATCCTGCATAGGAACATGAATTATGGTTAAGATTCCAGATGGGAAATATATCATCGATAACATGGAGTTCATCACTAATAGAATTTACAGACTTAGAACTTAAGACTATGTATTGATACTTATTTACTAAAATTACATCGTCTAATTCAGCTATCATTATTGAACCGGAGGAAAGTTTGATTGGATGTGGTACTAACGTATAAACCCTATACTCTGTCAACTCGACCAATGGAATTGTAATAATAAATTTGTTTTGTTGCAGATGCCTTAATTTGAGTAGGGAAATAATTTCGGGAATGTTTTCCCTTGTTATTTTAACTGGGAATTGTAATCCAACATAGTATTTTAAGCCTTCCTCAATGACTTTCCTGAATGCATCTAAATTTAGTAGATCGGTATTTAAATGACCAGATCGTAGTAGTGTTATACTATTATCGGCAATTCTGAATAAAATAAGCAAGTTAGTTGCCGCTTGTTTTAACTGATTTAAATTCCATTGGACTGTGTATGCAGATTGGGTTTTCTTATTCAATTCAGTCATGCTTTCTAAGATCAATTTTTATATTTTGCACACTTAATGTTAGATTTCTAGAAATTATGTCTATACGTTCATTTGTGATTCTTATTTTTGAATTTAAAGTTTGGATGTTCTGATTTAGAGAGTTTATTTTTTCTTCGGTGTTATCTTTACCACCAAACAAAGTTCCTATCAAGCTTCCTCCGATCAATCCGATAGTGCCTACGGCTACAGTACCTAAGAAAACCTGTTGGTCTGGTGATGGTCGAATAACAGAGGGTCGTTTGCCTAAATAAGCTTGAGTCAGAATCTGAGCCGGTTTCCCAGCATCTAAGGTCGTAAGGTTCATCCAAATGGGATCAAGGATGGTTTTAAAACCATTATATTTTTCAGACAATTTTATCAAGGTTTGATTTGTACAAATTAAACTATTCTCTAGGTAATTTAATATTTCTACATATGTTGCTTCTATTTTATGTAATAAGAAACTTGTTCTCCTGATGAACCCTAGGTCCTTTTCTGCCTTACCTAGTAATTCAGATGAAATTAATGCTGATATAAAATCGGCAGTTACTTGTAAATTTGAGATGAGTTGATCACATATATTGTCAATAAAATCTAATCTTATAGGAGAAATGAGATAAGCTCCCGTCACTCTTGCTTGTCCTGACCATGCTATTTTAACTATTGGAGAACTACTTTCCCTTTCTAATAGCGCCGTTACTTTAAGTAGCGCTGCGGCTATCAGAAAAATGCGGACAGTGTTCATGTTCTCCTGAGAAATAAAATAGTTCCTCTTAATTAATTACCATAATTTTAGATTCTATTCTAACATCTATTTACGTCATTCCTAACAATCCCATATTATTTTTATTAATTCTAACATTGTTAGTTTCAATAGTAATAATAACTTGTTAGTATACTTAATTTAATTAATTCCACATGCATCTCCCTTTTCTTTTTTTTTCTTTTTGTTAATTGTTAATTCCTTGGCCTAAGATTATATCTCCTTTGACCAGTTGTTATTTCACGTGATTTAGCGTTAGTCACGATATTAGTGTTATTAGAATTAGGGTTATTATCCAGCTTCACACCTGTGATGTCTTTCCCTGTTAATGGTTCATCCGAGGTAACACCCGCTTGACCTTGGAGATTAATTCCGTTGGCTGAGGGATCCTGACCTGTGGAAATATTACCTGTGGGAATATTACCTGTGGGAACTTGTAACCCTAAGATTAGTTTATCTGGATGGACCACATAAGTTTCCTTGGTGACTTTGTCCTTGATATTGTATGCACGTCCTTCCGCCTTTGTGACTACAAATGGGCCCGAGATGGGGAACTCTAGTTTTCCCTGCTGTTTATATTTTTTGAGGTTAGCGAAAACTCGATCGCCAACCTCTATGGTCTTATCCCTTCTATTTCGATTTGTCCGACTCGTATATTCATCCTGTGATTTCAATAGATATTGGCGGCAATATTGTCGGACTTGGGATACTTTATTCAAGTGCATAGACAGATAATCTTCCCCATAATTGAATTTAGGAGACTTGAAAGCTACAGTGAAACTATCGTATCCATACAGCGCAAAAAATGGGGTTTCTCCCAACACATTATTATAAGTGTTATTCACCGTTAACTGTAACGTTGGTAAAAAGAGATCCCAATCATTCCTAGCAGCATCTTCAACGTAAATTCTAATCAACTTATTTAATTCACGATTTATACGCTCCGATAGTCCTTGCGAGCTGGGTTGATATACAACTATCTCCTTTTTCCTTATACCATAGAATCTCAAAAATTTCCTTAACTCGTCACTTCGAAATTCTTGGGCATTATCTGTCAGTAATGTCTCGAAGGTTCCGTAATGAGATATGAAATTTCTAAGGGCTGCTATTACAGCACTACTGTCCTTAGAGGCTAAGGAGTAAAATACAGAGTATCTTGTAGTAAAATCCCTAAGAACTAAAACATACCTTTTCCCAAATTCCGTGATGGGAAGTGGACCCAGGATATCTGAACTGAGCGCAGTGAAAGGTCTCGGAGGAATAGGGTATTTAGCTATGGGTATTGGTTGGGCTATTCCCTTTGCCCTAATGCACTTAGTACAATTTTTTGCCTTATTCTCAATGAACTCCCTTTCCTTGTAATTATAGAAGTTCCTCTTGAACAACCTTAATGTTCTGGGAGCACTCTTGTGACCGGCTGTTATTTTATCGTGGACAAGTTCAAACGCCTTTTCCATGAGGGAGTCTGGTATATATGGAACCAGAACTTCTTCCTCTGAATTTCCACGTTTCAATTTTCTATAAACGTAGATAATTTTATTCATTATCTTGAAATTTGATAATTTCTGGGTTGACTCTTCGAGGCCATTTTTCATAGTTACCCGCAAGTCACTGCACCTTTCATCCCTTTTCTGATGTTCTCTCAATTCCTTCTCATCCCAAGGTACTGCTACTGGAATTAATGAGTTAATTCCGTCTGTTGTCTCTTCTTCTTCTTCTTTTAATTCGATGATCTTCTCGTGGAAATCATCATCCAATTCCTGTGCGACATCTACACATCCCTTATTCACGTCTACTAATCTAGATAATAGATCCGCGAATATATTGCTTTTACCAGGTAAATATTTGATTTTTACATCATATTCCTGGATAGCGGCAGTCCACCTAGTGATGGCTGCATCCTTGGTTACCTTGTTACATATTCCAATTAATGGTTTGTGGTCCGTAAATGCGGTGAGATCATAGAGTTTGATGATATAATGAAACTTTCTTAAGGCGTATAACAGGGCCATACACTCACGTTTTGTCGTTGAGTAGTTTCTCTGGGCCTCAGTTAAACATCTTGATACAAAGGATACTGGGTGTAGCCATCCGTTATGTTCTTGCAGTAAACACGCAGAAATTCCTATTAACGAAGCATCGGTGTGGAGGTAGAAGGGACGCTGGTAGTCGGGTATCTTCAAGATGGGAGCCGAGCAGAGTTTCTCCTTTAGTGCGTCCACCGCGAGAGAATGCCGCTCTTCCCACAAGAACCGGACGTTCTTCTTTAGTAGTTCATACAAGGGAGCGGCTATAATGGCATAATTAGCCACAAGAACCCTAAAGTAGTTTAGGGTTCCCAATAACCCTTGTAATTGTCGCTTACCTTTAGGATATGGTAAATCCCTGATGTCCTTAATCCGCTCTTCGTCTAGATTCAACCCTTCTGACGTTAAATTGTACCCTAGGAACTTCACGCTGGGTGTAAAAAACCTACACTTTTTTATTTTGAGTTTCAAGTTAGCTTCAGTCAACCTTTTTAATACTTTCTCTATCTTTTCCAAATGACTTACCTTGTCTGCTGTTGTGATGATTATATCATCTAGGTAGACTAAAACACCATGACCGATGAGATCGAACAAGACCTCATTTATTACTCTACTAAAAAACCCTGGGGCTGAGGTTAACCCAAAGGGTATCCTCGTATATTGATACTTACTATTACAGGCCGTAAAGGCTGTCTTCTCCTGATCTTCTGCCTTAATGGGTACCTGGTGGAAAGCGGATGCAAGGTCTAAAGAGGTAATACAGTTAGTATTTCCTAATGAGTTAAATAATTCACTAATTCTGGGAATTGGATAAGTTATTCTTTCGGTTATTTTATTTAATTGACGATAATCGATACAGACTCTAATTTCACCCCCTGGCTTGGAAACTATGATGAGGGGTGAGTTATACGAAGACTTTGATCGTATAATTACTCCTTGCTTGATCATATCCCTTATAACCGCATCCAACTGTCCTTGTCTTGCATGGGGTATCCTGTAGGGGGGTAAATTGATTTTAGTATTAGGGTCGGTGAGCGTTATGGGCATAGGGTCGCCCTTGTAATGTCCTAATGGTTCTCCTTCCTTCCAGATCGCCTTCCTAAATGTATTTAGGAGAGTTAATAACGGAGGCTTCATGGTAGTATCTCCGCAGTTTATTTCCTCTTCTGTGAGTTCCTTGAATTCTTTTTCTATGTCCATGTAATTTCTCTCTCCTTTCTCCTGGACTGAGTTCAGATATTCTTCTTCATTAAACAGCTGGCCCGTACATAACTGGGTACCCTGTTCTAACCTCACCTTCTCGTCATCCAAATTTATGAGATTGACGGTAATTTGTCCTTTTGTGACCCGAGTCACTGCATTTGCTGATACTACCATTTTCTTGTGGTGCACTGTTTTATGTAACACAATGCATTGATTTTCTACGCACCATCTTGGTGCCCTTATATTCATTATTGTTACCGCATTTGGGTCTAATTCTACGTCTTCTACCAAGTGAATATTATTATTTCCAACTGGAACGTTTCCTAATTTCTTCTGTACTCCTATTATTTGTTCGTTTAATATTTTCATCCTCATTGTTTCAGGATCCTTTATATCTTTGGGTAACCCCTTATTCTTATTAAATATCAGAGTATTATTCGAGAAATCCAAATGGGCATTATTTAATATATTCATCCCTAAAACAATAATTTGTTTTACGGGGCTCACCTTGCTTAAGACCAACATTTCCACCGGAAAGTGTCCTTGAGGAGTAATTAATCCCACCTTTATGCTTCCTGCTATAGGAATCGTATTACCACTAGCGTCCTTCACACTACGGTTTGTTTTCCTTAAATAATTTTGAGGTACTAACTCTTCATTTATTAATGAAATGGAAGCTCCTGTATCAATGAGAGCATCATATTTTCTATTATTTATTTCTACCCTTAATTTAGGAGTGGATATCGAGTTATTTAAGGTCCTCACGTGATCCTCCTCCTGTACCTCTTCCTTGTGTCAATATTGACCTTCATTTCCTCTATCATCATCTATTGGGATTGCCTGTCCTTCTTCTTCACATATGATGTTTATCTCATCACTGTATTCGCTATCTTCCTCATCATTTGGTTTATCCCATTCTTCCATATTTCTCATTTCCTCCCTTGTGGGTTTATATTTGCCTGTATATCTTTGGCCCTTACCGTTGTTTGTTTCCTGGTTCCTTCTAGTCCTACACTCATTTGAGGTATGCCCTTTACGGCTACAGATAGTGCACATTTTATCTGATTTACAATCCTTGTACTCATGACCTATTCGGTCACATTTCCCGCATAGGGGTATCCCCTTTTGCATGCGTTTTATGCATCTTTTTGCATTATGGCCCCTCTGTTTGCAGTATTTGCAATGGGCGTTTACCTGGGTTTGGGAGCCTTGGAGGGCTCTACAATCCTTCTTTTGATGTCCTAATTTTCCGCAATGGAAACACGTACCTCTTGATTCGTTATTTCGAACAGCATTATTGTCTGGTCGTATTTCATAGAGAACGTCAGAACGACTTTTTCGGTTATCTCTCTTCTTTTTGTCAGAAGAATGTTTTTCCATAGCTTGGGCGGCCTTGGCCTTCAACATCGTGGAACGGAGACCTATAGGTGCATTCGCTATTTTCTTGTATGCCTCGGGTTCTAGTTTGTCCGCCAGGTGAAGATGCATAATGAAACTATGCAGGAGCTCTTGGGCAGTTATAAATTCCCTTGGGGTTTGTGTTATTCCCCGATTATACACTACATTCCTGTTCACTCCTCGTCTGACTCCTTCTGCTTCTGGAGTCTCAGTCCCAGTTCCGGCAGTTCTCCGTTCGTCCATGGGGGGGGATGATCGCGAACTCGTGGTTCCTAATGAGGTCGTTGGAATCCTGGTTGAGGTGCCCTGTTCTTGTCCATCCTCTTCGGTCTCACTGTCAGTGGATTCTTCACCAACTGACGCGTTCGGTGGTGGGTCCACGGAATCAGTTTCACTAACCCTTATGTTCTCACTTATGATGTTCTGGGCGTATATTCCTTCTTTCTCCCGATGGGTACCGGACATAAAAGCTTCTACGGCGGCTCGCGCCTCTGCTTCCAGTTGGGATATAGAACGGAGTGGTTCCTGGGGTTGTATATTGAATTTCATTATAGAGTGAGCGGCGCATGTAAAATCAGTCCTTTCATGTTGGGGATAACTAATGAGCAGTTCTTCTTTCAGACTAGCATACGTTATGTTAACACCGGCGAACCCGTTTACTACTTGTATGGCATCACCAACATGTTTAACTACTTGGTTAAATAATAATTGGACCTTTTGGTGATCATCATTAATATTCCTACACTTGAACTGTATTTCAAGACTCCTCAAGAACGTGCGGACATCAATGTCCGACGTACCTTGAGGATTCTCGCCTTTTCTTAGATTCCCTCGGAAACGGGGGAGGGGATCTAAGATAAGTAAATTTTGTTCCGTGCCAGTTAGTGCCATTTTCCCTTGTTATAATGGCACTAACTAAAACGCTTTAGTAATATATACGTATTAACTTATGTAATTAATCAATTAATACACACGATACGCAATATTCAATACTCAGCATGCAATACAAGTTATTTAAGAGTATTAGTAACACAACATAACCATGCAATAATTTATGTATTTTATGTGGTTAGTGGTAATACCCCTAAATTATGATTTATGAATTACAACAATTTGATAAAATGTTCTATAACTTATTAAATTAGTTCGACTTGAATTTTTTATTATTCTATAATTTTAACTTCAATTATTTTTTTACTACTCAATACTTCAATAGAACAGATGACGTTCTGCTATTATTTCTTTAGTTACTTAGCCCCTTATACTAGTGATTAAGCTTACGTAGAAATTCTCGTAGATCTCAGACGGGTTATGTAACTTCCTAAGTGATGACGTGTTATGCGTTGTGACGCAAAGTGTTTTTTATGTGAAGTGCTGGCTGCTCGTAAGGTCGCTGACCTTAGACACCGGTAGGGAATACCAGTTCTTCAACTGCACTAGGAAGTAGGTCTCAACTAGCCTGGGGCACTGCTACCGCTGCTGCAACGGTCAAGTTGAAGAATACCAGTTCTTCGGCTGCTCTGGGAAGTAGGTCTCCACTAGCCGGAGGCACTGCTGGCTCGCACCCTGGCAACGGGTCAAGTTGAAGGTACGGAGTGTGTGTGGTATTACACAAAGCGGAAGGGCAGTTTAGAGGTTATGTGGTACGTGCAATGTTTTGCCACGTAAGTCTCACGTCTCTCGTTATACTATGTTGAGAGTGTTCTGATGATTGCTCATTGAAGGAATGCTGGTATGGAACCTTGACGTGATGGCGCTGCTGCCTTCCACTGTCCTTCACACTGTAGCGCAATGTGGATTACGCGGTGTGGCTTTGTGGTGTAGTGGTACTTACACCCTGACGTGATGGCGCTGCTGCCTTTCACAGTCCTTCACACTGTAGCGCAATGTAGATTACGCGGTGTGGCTTTGTGGTGTAGTGGTACTTACACCCTGACGTGATGGCGTTGCTGCCTTTCACAGTCCTTCACACTGTAGCGCAATGTGGATTACGCGGTGTGGCTTTGTGGTGTAGTGGTACTTACACCCTGACGTGATGGCGTTGCTGCCTTGCGCAATGTGGCTTTGTGGTGTAGTGGTACTTACACCCTGACGTGATGGCGTTGCTGCCTTTCACAGTCCTTCACACTGTAGCGCAATGTGGATTACGCGGTGTGGCTTTGTGGTGTAGTGGTACTTACACCCTGACGTGATGGCGTTGCTGCCTTTCACAGTCCTTCACACTGTAGCGCAATGTGGATTACGCGGTGTGGCTTTGTGGTGTAGTGGTACTTACACCCTGACGTGATGGCGTTGCTGCCTTTCACAGTCCTTCACACTGTAGCGCAATGTGGATTACGCGGTGTGGCTTTGTGGTGTAGTGGTACTTACACCCTGACGTGATGGCGTTGCTGCCTTTCACAGTCCTTCACACTGTAGCGCAATGTGGATTACGCGGTGTGGCTTTGTGGTGTAGTGGTACTTACACCCTGACGTGATGGCGTTGCTGCCTTTCACAGTCCTTACTCCCTTTCTTTTACTCAGATTGATCCTGAGGGTTCGACTCTTCTTCCGTCCTTAATGAGGAGTTTTCTCCACTCATTCACTGTGGTCACTTACTTAGAGTTATTAGTCACCACCACTGTATCACCTGTACTTATATAGTTTTGATTTGATTAGTAATTCAGAGAAGTCCCTGTTTTCGGGCGCCACATTTTAAAACTAGTTTGCAGGTCAGTAAGTTTCCTTTCTTTTACTGACGTTAGTTTTAATTCAATGAGTTAACTTTATTTCCCTATAGAATCGGGGAAATGAAACAACTCTATATATATCTCTTAGAATTACTATTCTCAAAATATTAAGTACAGGATTACAAGATACAGATTTTGTTCACGCACAGTTTTAAAAACATACTATGTTCTATGCACAATATATATACCGATTACGGATAAGAGGATTCGAACGGACGGAGGGAATAGTGCTAGATGCACAGCGAAGAGACTCAGTTACGATAAGAACGTGGTTCTTTGGAATCCACAGTCTTTTATACTGGGATCTCAGGGAATAGAAGGGAGTGAAAATCCACTATGCAACAAGTTTTTGCTAGATTTTAAAGTCCTTCTAATGTAATACAAAGTAATACTCTAATGAGCTTTTATAAGTCTTCGTGATCTTAAATCCAATGAATTTGGTGAATTTATATCCTCTCCTCCGACAGAACAGATAGATAATTGTGCATAGCCAACTTTTATGATAGGTAATGATAGTTCAAATCCTTATTTATTCACCTTCTTATAACATTTGCAATCAAGATACTATTCAGATATTGTAAGTTAATCCTTATAAAGAATTTAGGTAAAAGTTAATCGACTCGTACACATAGTCTCAGATTGCATGTAATATAATATAAGTATAATATTCAATAGTATAATATAATACAGTATAATATAATATTCAATATATGTAATAATATATTTAATATAATATAATGTTCAATATATAATAATAATATATTCAAATAGGATATATAGTTAGAGTTGAACACACAGTCTAATATTATATAAATATATAATATTCGTTATATCGTTCAATTTCTAACAGTACTGAAATGGAGTTAGCCAATCAAAAAAGTAGAAAAACACTCAAATGCAATTATTGTGAAAAGGCATTCTCTCATTCAAATGCTCTCAATATACATGAAAGAGTTCACACTGGTGAAAAGCCATTCAAATGCAGTTATTGTGATAAGGCATTCTCTCGGTCATCCAAACTCAATATACATGAAAGAATTCACACTGGCGATAAGCCATTCAAATGCAGTTATTGTGATAAGGCATTTTCTCTTTCATCTTATCTCAATATACATGAAAGAGTTCACACTGGTGAAAAGCCATTCAAATGCAGTTATTGTGATAAGGCATTCTCTCGGTCATCTAATCTCAACATACATGAAAGAATTCACACTGGCGATAAGCCATTCAAATGCAGTTATTGTGATAAGGCATTTTCTCAGTCATCTTCTCTCTATAATCATCAAAGACTTCACACTGGTGAAAAGCCATTCAAATGCAGTTATTGTGATAAGGCATTCTCTCATCCATCTACTCTCAAAAGTCATCAAAGACTTCACACTGGTGAAAAGCCATTCAAGTGCAACAAAGCCATTCAAGTGCAGAAGGCATTTTCTCAGTCATCTGCTCTCAATCAGCATAAGAATACACACAGATGAAAAGCCATTCAAATGCAGTTATTGTGATATGGCATTCTGTGAGTCATCTGCTCTCAATAGACATCAAATAGTACACACCGGTGAAAAAACATTAAAGTGCAAAAGCTGATAAGGCATTTCTCAAGTCATTTCACTTTGATAGTCATCAATGTGTTCACACTTGTGATATCAAAATAGAAATAGAAACTCACGCACCAGATGAATACCTACCAAGCAGAGACATCACAGATCAGACACTACCTCCTTAACCCTACACAAGCTACAAACATATACGGACAAATAGTGTTGAGGGGAGAGGTCAATTCAAAAGCCAGTGACTTGTTGTAGTTTTATTTGGAGACTGCACAACAGTAGGTGTACTAAAAAGAAGGAAAAAGTCTAATGAGCTAAAATCTACGTAAATAACATAACAGATCTATAAACAATTCAATTTTACAACTTTATTGAACACCAGGTAAAATAGCTCTATATTAAAAAAAACACAATTTACACTATTCAAACTTTTGGTAAATATGTATTTAAATATACATCAATGAGGCACTGTGTAATGTGTACTACACTATTCCTGCCGACACAAAATTAAACATGATAAGGATAATAAGTAAAAAACCTAGCTGTCGAAATATAGTTGGCACTCATCGAGTCATACCTGACTAGTGATTACGACCCAAACACCGGTCACTATCCTCTCCTCTCAAACATTGGTAGGCATCAAATCAGACGATAGCACTCAACATTAGCGTTGACAATTTAAATAACTTCAAGCTAACAATTAACCTGATACGACCTGAAACATACAATATCATCAAATAATAAAGACCGGGTGAATACAACTAATGTAAACAAAAATGACTCACCTCGTCTCCCAGCCGAAAACACCCTACTCTCACCATTTAAAACAACAAACTGAAGCAAACGGCTGAATTGTGACGTTATCGGTTTACTTCCTTATAACGTTTCAGTGTATGGGCTCTAAGTGATAGGATCCTACTCTATATAGTATTTTCAGATTCCTTTCTCTTTATATATCTCTTTCTACTAAATACTCATGGTACCATGCCCTAGAACCACCTTGCCACTATGGTTCCGACCTCAGGCCTCTGGTCCAAGCTTAACTGTATTTAGGGTAATGACGTAAAGTAATTAACACTTAAAGAGAATATATTCATTAGTCAAGCAATGGTTATTACAAAGAATATCTCCGCTAGAACGCTCGCCAGTTAAGGTCTCAATTACTACGAACAGGAGATAAGGTGTGTAGCTCACGAGAGCAGATCGGTAACTGACTTGGATGTTACTTACTTACAATCATATAGGTTCGTGATGATAGTAATGCATACACAATTGCTGTGTTTACATTACCACAGAATCATTGCTCGAATAGAGCAACACATAAGAAGGCTCAATAAGTGAATGCAGCGCCATCTAGTAAAGAGGAATTCAATAATTCAATACAAATTAAAACCGTGAAAACGCATTTTACAGTCCCTCCTCTTGGGATCCAATTCCAACCATCAGACACGTTCAACACGGGTCCCTCATTCAAGCACAGGATTCTACGGGAACTCCTCTCCTTCGACTAGCATTACCAACTTAGAGATAGGTCTATTGTAATATTTTCCCCGAACCAACACATTCACACTTCTCACAAGATCATCTGAACTCTTCTTTACGCTGATCACTCTTCCTAACGGCCAATGACAGCGTGCTTCACTTTCGTCCACAACCAGCACGATATCACCAACTTTTACGTTTCTCTTCTCACCCACCCACTTTTGTCTTCCTTGTAACTCACTTCGATATTCGCGGCACCAGCGACGCCAAAATTGACCCGCAACAGCTTGCACATGACTCCATCTCTTAACATTTTGGGCGGGCACATCTGGTAGGGGTACCGCACCCACCAAGTGCATGCTTGAACCCAGGTTCAACAAGCGCTGGGGTGTAAGAGGTTCTACATAGGGGTCACTGCCCACATTAGTAAGAGGACGACTGTTGATTGCGGCCTCAGCTTCACAGAAAATTGTGTGCAATGTATCCTCGGAAAAGGTTTTGCCAGACAAAGTGGATTCGAGGACCCTTCTAACCATTCTAATAACCCTTTCCCAACACTTGATTCCGACATTTTCCACCTTTATTCGTACATTCTCATGGCTCAAATATTTTAAAAACTCTCTGCGAGCTCCAATGAAGTTAGTACCGTTGTCTGAACGGAATACCTTGACCTGTCCCCTCCTAGCCATGAAGCGTCTGATTGCACGGATGATAGCGTCAGAAGATAAATCCTCCGCAATCTCTTAAGTGCACCGCTCTCATAGTCATGCAAGTAAACACGACCCCATAACGCTTCATTTGATGCCGCCCTCTACCTCTGGTTACGTAGTATGGACCAAAACAGTCTACGCCTGTAAATGTGAACGCTACTGTCTGCTCAGCAACACGCTCATATGGTAAATTTGCCATCTGTTGCACCAGTACACATCCGTTTGCTCTCCTACACACGACACACTTAGCTAATTCTCTTTTCACCGCAACGTACCCCCGAACTATCCAATAATCTTCTCTGGTTTGGCCCAAAACAGTAGGCACCCCCATATGTCCTGCCCGTTGGTGACCTTCGAGAATAATCAAATCAGTAACGTGATGTTTCGGTGGGATGACCATAGGATGTTTAGCATTAAAAGGAATATCAGCATGTTGTAACCTACCCCCGACGCGCATTACACCATCCAACATAAACAATCCCAGCCTATACAATGAACTTCCCTTTCCTATAGGTCTTCCGTTGTTCAAACAGTTGTATTCTTTCTCATAACACATAGTCTGCACATGTCTTATTATAATTCTCAAAGCATTTTCCCTCTCCAAAACTGAAAGACTACCCATATCATGACAAGCAGAGCCTCCATTAATAATGTAGCTTCTAAATCTTATTAGCCATGCAACACCTCTGATCAACCTCTGCCAGTCAGAATACCTGTCTATCATTAAATCTAACATTGAATAAGTTACCTTCGTTGCCATTACAGGGATTTCTTTTTTTTACTTCTAATTCGCTCCCGATCTTATCCGGGTTTGCTTTCTCCACAGGCCAGTGGGATTCATCTTGGAAAAGAAAGGCAGGTCCTCGTCGCCACCTTTCAGAGCTAATGCCTCTAGACCCATCATCAGCAGGGTTCGATTCGGAATCCACATAACGCCACTGAGAAACATTTGTCCGGCTTTTGATATCTGATATTCTGTGGGATACGAACGAATGAAATCTAAGACGCTCATTTCTTAGATAACAAAGAACAGTCATATTATCTGTCCACAACGTGACTTTGTCAAAAGTTACAGAAAAGACGTCCACCAGCCTCTTACACATGCACGCTGAAAGCTTTGCAGCAACCAATTCTAATCGAGGTACACTCACAGCCTTGAGTGGATTAACCCTTGCTCGGCCCCAGACGAATATGCAGTCTTTACTACCATCCTCAAATTCAACGAGAACGTATGCGACGGCAGAGTGACCGCTCTCACTGGCATCTGCAAAAACATGAAGTTGGATGAAACGCACTCCAGTTTTATATCCAAGAATACTCCTGGGTATAGTTGACTTTTCTAATCCTTGCAGTCTGTCGATCCATTTCTTGATGCTCTCACGATCACTCAAACACAAAGACCCATCCCAGCCATTACAACCTCCTCGTCTAATTATTTGCTGAAACAATTTTCTTCCCTGTAAAATCAAAGGAGCGACAATACCTAAAGGATCATAAATTCTCGCTATCGCCGACAGCAATTCCCTTTTTGTTTTTGGAACATCTTGCATACTGCCCGAAACTGACAGTTCATCCTTTTTTCTATTCCACTGTACTCCAAGACATTTGTGCGTTTCAAGCGCGTCACCTTTCTCACTGGAAATCATCGATATCTTGCCAGTATTACTGGCAAATTTAACCAAACTAAATCCACCTTCAGCACAAAGTGCTACTAAACCTTTTGATTCTCTGAGCAATTCATCACTATTACTTCCGCTTCGAAGGCAATCATCCACGTAAAAATTGTTTCTGACTATATCTGCAACATGCTCATCATAATTATCTATATTATCATCTGCAACTCTTCTAAGGGCATAATTAGCTACACTAGGAGAGGAGCATGCTCCAAATAAATGAGAGGCCATTCTGTATTCGCCGATCTCACCCTGTCCAATGCCGCCACTCCACCAAAAGAAGCGCAGATAGTCTCTCTGATCCGTTGGAACCTTAATCTGATGGAACATTGCTTCAATATCAGCAGTGAAAGCGACTCCACCCTCTCTAAAGCGTAAAAGCACATCCATCAACTGAGTCACCAAATCAGGACCAGGAAGGAGTAAGTCATTCAAAGCTAACCCCTTCACCTTAGCTGCACAATCAAAAACAACACGCAATTTCCCAGGCTTCGCCGGGTGGGTTACAGCAAAATGAGGAATATACCACTTGCCACCTCCATCATTCTCCACACGTTCTGCATATCCTTTATCAATCATGCCGTTGATACAATCCTCATATGCTTTCCTAACACACGTATTCTCTTTCAATTTTCTGCCCAAACCTATAACACGTTTCATTGCAACACCTCTACTATCTGGAATAATGCCGTGATTTCGCAATGGCAATGGTATTTCATAGTGCTTTCCTACCTTTTTACAACCCCCTTCGACTATCCTTATCCAATCCTCATCTTCAGCTGATAGTCCTTTCTTATCATGTCCAAGTCCCTCGAAACCCACATCAAAGGCTTCCTCTATCAACTTCCCAATTTCAATAACCCTACATTTAACTCTATTAACAGTTACTGGTTGTTCCATTGATCCTGCCACTAAGCCTTTGATTGTCCAACCTAGCCTTGTTCTAACACCATAAGGCCCACCTGCGAATGGCGTTTCTAACCTCAACCGGTTCAAGCGCTGCAAGGGCATTGCTACCCAACATTAAATCTACCTCCCCCACTTCACCTATCCGAATGTCTGAAAGATGTTCCCAAGCTGATACATCTTCCGCCTGCATTACATCATTTCCATCAACGGGAATTTTCTTCATCAGATAAACTGGTGGCAACTCGAGCCAGTTATTTTCGTTCTCGCCCTTGATCAAGAGACCAGTCACCATCCAGGTTTTCTCACGTTTTGTAGCGTGAATAGTTTCTGAACTCAAGTAGACTTCAGGTAAGCCGCTTCGTTCCATACCCAATTTTTTCAAAAGTCCAGGTGTACAGAAGGAAGCTGCACTTCCTCCGTTTAAGAAGGCAGATGTCGATCCTTCACAATCATTCCCGGCTCTTACCCTCACAGGCAAAACCGAGACACTGCCAATGTTAGTCCCTTCATGTGCTGACAAACCTCCCACAAAGATGTTCCTCTCTTCATCTCTGTTAGCATTCCCGTTCCTAACTCCTCTTCCCCTAATAACTCCTCTATGACGAGGCATGGAGCTGTTCGATCTAACATTTAGGGATTTATCTTGCTCACCTCTATAATTTTCATATGATGACCATGCGCCCTCACCATGCAGCAATACGTTGTGCCAACGACCACATTCACTGCAAGCACAAGGTTTGTTGCAATTTCCCGCCATGTGTCCACCTTGAAGACAAATGAAACAACCCTTTCTGAGTTTAACACTGTTCACCCGCTCGATAACAGTCATCTTCAAAAAAATCCTACACCCTGAAACGTGATGCATCCCATCACAATGAGCACAAACAAAATTAGAATTTCTTCCGTCAACCCGTCTACCACTCTCTATCTCTCCCAAAACCTCTCTATCCTCAGGATTATCCTGCTCAAGATTTACTGCATTAATGGTCACCCTAGTTTTGCTCCTAACACCCATACCAGTTCCCACTTGCCCAGCTACTTCTCGCTCCATAGCAGCCTTTCCAAAAATTGGATCGGAATCTGCCTTGACAGCTCTGTCAACGAATTTAATGAGTTTGTTGTAGTCTGCATTTTCGAAACCTCTTTCGCGGCCCTCCTGTACCAACGATCGCCACTTTTCTTGTAGGCCGTAAGGGAGTTTAGCAACTAGAGATCTAATAGTCTTTGGATGTTGTAACTCGCTTTTGCCGTATGGTATCCTATCTACAACATTGCGAGTCAATCTCAGGGCAACCCCATACGATTTTAAACCTTCAACGTCGTCCCTACTTATCTTGCTTCTGGCGAATAACTTTTCCATAAATTCCGTTGCAATCATTTCTGGAGCTCCATATTTCTCCTCAAAACACTTCCATATCTCATCGAAACCCCTGAATGACTCCATATACATTACAGCTCGCACCAATTCTTTAGGCTCACCTGTCGTATATTGGTACAAGTAGTGTAGTTTTTCATCTGCACTCAGAGTAATTGCTTCCATGATAGCCTTTACAGACTGCTTAAAGGTGACATAATGTTCAGGATTACCATTGAATATCTCGATATCATGTTTCGGCATACACATCCGTACATTGCTCGCAGTCAGCTCCCTAAGAACGCCAATGTCAAGCGCGCTTTCGTCCTTTCTGTAAGCCAGATTTTGAGCATTTTCTCTCGCAAACTGAACGTTCCTTCCAGTTTCAGCAGATGGGGCCTGAAATGCATCTTCTCGATTTAGTACGCGTAGTGGCCTATTACTGTCTGAGCTATGGATTGGATTAGTAGTCGGGATTTGTGATGGCTTGCCCGAATTAACATTCTCAAACCCGCTCCATATATCTGCTTCGGCCTTCAACGCTTGATCCTCCGCGTCCCTCCTCAGTTTTCGAATCGCCCTTTCGACTTCCATGTCTCTGAATAGTTTTTCAAATTCTAACTTCTCTATTTCTTCTAAATTCTTTGTGCAGCATTCCTTGTTAGCTGCACAATGGCCTCTCTAGCTCTATCCGATGCTGACATTTCTGAGCTTCTCCTCGATATTCCTGAAAGCGCCGAAGTACTGGGTCTATGGATCCTACCGTATGCCCCAGATTCAACCACGGTCTCACCCTTAGTATTACGACCTAATCTCATAGTATTTTCTTTTCCAAGGTCTGGAGCACAGTTCCTACCTACAAGAGAGTGTACTTGCGATATACTATCGTCTGGAGTTATCTCATCGTCTCTCTTATCGTAACCTAATAGTGGAACAACCCTCCTGCAACTCACCCTACTCGCACCACCGCCACTCATCCTACTCGCACCACCGCCACTCATCCTACTCGCACCACCGCCACTCACCCTACTCGCACCACCGCCACTCACCCTACTCGCACCACTGCCACTCACCCCATTCGCACCACTGCCACTCACCCCATTCGCACCACTGCCACTCACCCTACTCGCACCACCGCCAATCACCTTACTAGCAATGCCGGCACTCGCCCTACTAGCACTGCCGGCGTTCACCCTATTCGCACCACTGCCACTCACCCTACTCTCATCGCCGCCAATCACCTTACTAGCACTGCCGACACTCACCCTACTCTCATCACCCCCAATCACCTTACTAGCACTGCCGACACTCACCCTACTAGCACTGCCGACACTCACCCTACTAGCACTGCCGGCACTCACCTTAGCTTCATGCTTAGCTTCTCCAAAGGACATACCTCTCTCTTCCAACACTACCTGAAGGCGGCACATCAAGTCACTCTTCCCACCACTAGATGATACACCCAGACCAATAAGAACATCTTTCAACTCTTTGATATTCAACTTTTCCATGATTCTTACAGAGACCCAATAATCTAGCTATATAAACAAGTACAACAGCCGCAGAATTCACGATTCCTTCAATCCGTCGGCACAGTGCAAACTTAGAGACTGTGCACCTTAGAGACTGTGCACCTTAGAGACTGTGCACCTCAGAGACTGTGCACCTCAGAGACTGTGCACCTCATAGACTGTGCACCTCAGAGACTGTGCACCTCAGAGACTGTGCACCTCAGAGACTGTGCACCTCAGAGACTGTGCACCTTAGAGACTGTGCACCTTAGAGACTGTGCACCTTAGAGACTGTGCACCTTAGAGACTGTGCACCTTAGAGACTGTGCACCTCAGAGACTGGCGCTAATCCACCAGTAAGAAGTGCCTTAGACTTCTCCCCCTTCACACTCCAAGTCAGTACAGGGCCACTGACTTTTCCTCCACTAGTCAGTACTGTTGAGGGGAGAGGTCAATTCAAAAGCCAGTGACTTGTTGTAGTTTTATTTGGAGACTGCACAACAGTAGGTGTACTAAAAAGAAGGAAAAAGTCTAATGAGCTAAAACCTACGTAAATTACATAACAGATCTATAAACAATTCAATTTTACAACTTTATTGAACACAAGGTAAAATAGCTCTATATTCAAAAAACACAATTTACACTATTCAAACTTTTGGTAAATATGTATTTAAATATACATCAATGAGGCACTGTGTAATGTGTACTACACTATTCCTGCCGACACAAAATTAAACATGATAAGGATAATAAGTAAAAAACCTAGCTGTCGAAATATAGTTGGCACTCATCGAGTCATACCTGACTAGTGATTACGACCCAAACACCGGTCACTATCCTCTCCTCTCAAACATTGGTAGGCATCAAATCAGACGATAGCACTCAACATTAGCGTTGACAATTTAAATAACTTCAAGCTAACAATAAACCTGATACGACCTGAAACATACAATATCATCAAATAATAAAGACCGGGTGAATACAACTAATGTAAACAAAAATGATTCACCTCGTCTCCCAGCCGAAAACACCCTACTCTGACCATTTAAAACAACAAACTGAAGCAAACGGCTGAATCATTGCTCGAATAGAGCAACACATAAGAAGGCTCAATAAGTGAATGCAGCGCCATCTAGTAAAGAGGAATTCAATACAAATTAAAACCGTGAAAACGCATTTTACAAATAGTTAAATTAAGCTGAAGTACTTCTCATTGCTAAATGAATTAATAATGAGGAACAAAAACGCAATATGTAAAAAGCACTATCACCTCTAGTGATTTAGGGTTAGTAAATTAAATAATCAAAAATTAATGACAATTATAAGCTGCAGAGTTCCTCGAACCAGACTCTTCTTCTCACGGTCCCACCAATGTAAGTGGACTGGCACTGTCCACACGAGTATTTATAAATGAGACCAGATGACAGTAAGGATGGGATTTTATCTTTATATAGGAAAAATGAACCAATAGTTGCAATTTTTAAATTAAAACTTAATTTAACTTGGGAGTAAAATTTGTTGAATAATGAATTAAGCTCCTTTTTACATTTAATGCTTGAATCACCCAAATAAAGAAGGGATACGAAAATATCAAATTTAGGAACAGTTAATTTACGTTCAAGTGGAGTATGAATTGAATTTGAAAATTTAGAAACAGGAATATCAAATAAATTTTGATAACGGTTACCAGAGAAAACATTACGCAAGTGTGATAATTCGGCATCAAAATCTACATAATCAGAGCAAATTTCATACGCTCTATGAACAAGACAATTAATTAATCAAATTAACTCTGTAAGATGTCGGTATGAAAGAATCAAATCTTAACCCCAATCCCGTCAATGCCTTTTTACGATAAACTTTAGTAGAAAAACTTATTATACGATTAATGTCAACATCTAAAAAATGTAGGCAGTTATTTTTCTAAATGTCCCAAGTGAATTTAATATTAGAATGCCTACAGTTCATTTAGTTATAAAAGAGATTTATATGAGATTCATCAGAAAACAGTAGGAATATATCATCTATATATCTACGATAAAATTTAGGTTTAAATTCTAAAGGGCAATCATCTATCCATCGTTGTTCATGAAAACATATAAAGACATTCGCAAGAGTGGGACCAAGAGGACTTCCCATACCTACACCATCAAAAAGGGAAGATATCTTATCATTGAAAAGGAAGAGGACATTCTTAACAACGAGCTCAAGTAACTGCTTGAAGAAACAGGAAGACAATCTGGTAGAAACCATTGGGTCCGAATTGAGAAACGAAGTAGCAATTTCTATGGTTTCATCCAAAGGTATATTGGTGAACAGAGATTTTATGTCAAAGCTTACCATGCATAATGAGTTATAATTCTTGAATTTAGTAGTGATGGGTTTTAGAAAAAGTAGAAGAAATTTTGCGATATTGTATCCTGAAGTTCCTATAGCCGAAAGAATAGGACGTAGAATAGTGGTGCCCCCAATATATACTCCTGGTTTAGATCCTGAACAGTGCAGATAATCATATTGATCAACGTTTATTTCTTTTCTATTCTTTAATTTAGTAGCTAATCGGTTAATTTTATATTCTTGTTCAATTATTTTTTAAACTAATCTTCTTGAACAATTTTGAATTCTGATCGATCTACTTGAATACTATTCATCTTCTGGTTGTGGTCTTTCCTTCTCGACAAAAAATCCTTCCTTTGGGCTGTAGTACTTCTCTGTGAAAAGTAGTTATGGCCTGTTTTGCACCACAAGTTCTTTTTGTACACTGTTATGAAAACTAGGTTCTGTTCACATTCTCAATTTAAGATTCCTATATGTTATTCATTCTATCTGAGGTGATGTAAACTCAGCGTTTAAGGTTTTTCAGTTTTAAGCTTTTTATGTGTTTCTCTTGTCCTAGAAAGTGTTTTATTATATCCACTTCTAAGCCAAACACTGATCTTATTCAATTATTAATTATCTGTATAGCCTATCCTCTTATTTTTCTTGTTTTCCAATTCTAATTAATACATAAACAAATGATGAATTAATAAATGTGACAATCAAACAAGAGTTAATTTTTATCTATTTATTCCTATTGTACTCGGCTTATGCCTTGAGTCAGATTGGTCCGTAGTTTTGGTTTGAGTAGTTCTCAATTACAGTTCCGCTGCAGTGATAATCTTTGGTACTTCCTTCGTGCGTTACAATCTGTTATCGCTATGTAGCCAAGATTGGTGTTTGCTGCGTCCGTATGCTAGGATTGGGATTTGGAACTAAAGTATCCGTAGATTTAGGAGTCTCCGTAGGCTAAGTCGTGTTTACGTAGCTTGGGTGTGCTGGTGTCCGTAGATTTGGTAGACTCAGGTGAGTTCTCCGTAGACTTGGAGTGACTGTCTCCGTAGACTTGAACCCTGGAATAATAAATCCAATAAGAAATTTGGACTTAAATTTTCTTCCACAATTTGCCAAAATAACAATAAAAATAATTCATTAAATTATAATCAATTAATTCATTTACTAATTTATCAATATTGTGAATAAATATTTATGCAAGTCAAATAGCAATATTTAAATACTAATCTCAATAAGTTATATTTATTTCTAATGTTTATTAATTGGGTTTGAGTTGAATTATTTATTTGGCGTTACCAGAGGTTACTTAATAATATGGTTACTTAATAAAAATTTAATAAGTTCATAATAAATAATTAATAATAATTGTAGTTAATTTAATATGAGAAGTAAATCACTTTGGCAAATGTAGAAGCATTGAAAATAGTTTGTACTTAATATTACAATAATTGAAAATTGAGCAAAACTGTTACTCGTCAAAAGGCCTTTTATTCATTATAATCAATAATTAAATTCCTGATCCTGAAGTTGGAATATGTTATGTAAAACTTAATTCTAATGTATTAAATATGCATTGAATTAGAAGAATAGTATTAACAAATGTTATACATTTTTAATACTGTCAGAAATTATCCCAGCTTATGCAGTTTGGTCAAATGTTGGCGGTTGGTCATGTTTTCAAACCTGGGAAACAGGATGTAAGAAAAGTCTGGGGTGTGTACTGACTTTTCCAAAATGGGAAGTAACGTAATTCTGATTGTGAATAAGGACACTAATTCTAATTATTTTGTTATTATAGTTAACTATATTAATAATGTTAATTGAAGCTAATTAGCTAATAAATCATATAAATATCTGTATATTTATGGCACTAGCTAATATGGCAATTCAGTATAATAAATATGGCATTATTAAGAATAATATTATACAAATAACTTGGGAGAGAATAATTATTAGTTATATATTTACCCAATGTTTCTTTAGCTAAGAAGATTTGAGGAATTGGTTTGGAGCTGATCCCAGGCTGTTGTTATTGACTGTTCTTGAGAAACAATGTGTTCATTTCTTTGTAAATAGTAAGTTGTATATAAATTGGAAGGTGTTATATCTGCAATAAAGGTATTAGTATTACCCCTCCTAGTAACCTAGCCCTTAAAAGTTTGCTCACTAACCTAGGGACTGGTCCAGGCGCGCCAGTCTTCACTAAAACTGTTATAAAATCTCAACAAATCGACTTTTCAATATTAAGTCTTCATAAAAACTTTCATCTGATATTTACACATCCATTGGTCTACGCAAAAGAATAGTTATTCATTCAAAATAAAATTAACAAGGAGAGATGAAAAATAAATATTTCTTAAATTTTCTAACTATTTGCTTAAAAAGCCATTTTCATCACCCATCAATAGAATCCTTATAACATTCACAAAAATGAATAAAACTTGATGAAAATTTAACTGTTGATGGAGAAGGATTCAACAATGAAGAAGGTAAATAGTAACCTATTTCGTAGTATTTATCAGTACCTAGTTAGTTACCTACAACTGTTTGTCAATACCTACCTAGTTATCTACTAGTGTTTATCAATGCTTACCTAGTTACCTATAACTGTTTGTCTATACCTACCTAGATACCTACCAGTGTTTATCAATACCTACCTAGTTACCTACTAGGAAGTGTTCATCAATCCCTACCTACTACCTAGTATTATTCATCAATGCCTACCTAGTTACCTACAATGTTTATCAACAGCTACCTAGTTATATCAACTAGTGTTTATGAATATCTACCTAGTTATGATACATAAATAAAGCTTGAGAATGAACTTGCGGCAATATGTATCGATATTTTTACCATTAAGATTTGCACCACGACTCAATATATAACTTTTTTCCGCGTAAAACAGACGAGGGACATTCCGCGTGGGACAAAGAGGGATATCCCGCATGGGACAGAGAGGGACATCCCGCGTAAAACACGCGAAGGACAGAGAGGGACATCCCGCGTGGGACATCCCGTGTGTGACAGAGAGGGACACACCGCGTAAAATGGACGAGGGACATCCCGCGTGGGACAGAGAGTGACATCCCGCGTGGGAAAGACGTGAGTGGGAATTAGGACGAGGGACATCCCGCTTGTGCAAGACGTGGGACGTGAGTGGGATTTCAGACGTTGGAAAGACGTGGGATTTCAGACGTCTGGAGATGTCTGAAATCCCCCGTCCCTCGCTAGCGAGGGATGTCCCCCTCTGTTCCACGCAGGACAGAGAGGATATAGTTAGCTGGGGTTAGTAATTGATAAGAAAAAAATTATATTTCGAAGTGACTAAGTTTAAGTGGGTTTTCCCATATTTCAAAGTGTGGTTGGAGTCGCCATTTCCAGTCACCAGGTGGTCACGTCAAACTAGATTCAATCAGCTGATTACCATACCCTATGTTACTGTATCCTGGTGTTAATAGTTTAATTCGTAGTTGTCCTTCCGTTCATTCACATTAGATTTGCTTGAAATAGCATTAACCAAACTATTTGAATTTATTTCTCCAATATTTTTACAAATAGAAAAATATGAAACATTTTCCATTTAATAAACTTTTTAAGTAAATTGTCTACTTCATAACCTGCAACATAGGTACGGGACATTGAATCCTAGTGATAGAAATAATAGAGCGAAAAATCTCTAACAGATACTAAGTTTCAATTTATTGGTACGTTCTACACTTTCGGACACGTTTTTAAAAGTAAATATAATAATTATTATTCAATTTCTAAGTTCTATTCAAATTGGTATCATGAATACCAATTGAAATAAAAGTTAAATAATGATTAATATATAGAGAATTTTACGTGTTCGAAAAATATGAAACAGTGCAATAAATGAACACGGAACTTATCCTAAAATGGGACATGTTGAATTTCTGAACCAATTGCTTCTAATAACCTCATCTGGATTATAATTTTGATAGTTACCGTGAAATAATCACAAAAAATTGTCTCCCTTTTCTATGTTTACGAACGGCCTTATTTGAGTAAGGTACTGCGTTCATATGTGATTACCACACCCTCATTATGGTGTCACAGGTACATTTGGCCTATAACTTTTATATTTGGGAAGCTATGAAGTTTAAACTTATACAATGTTTAAACTTTTACAAATATCGGCAATTAATATAAATTAGAATTAGTAAAACAAACTTCGAAAAGGAGACACCCGGTCGGGTGTCACAGGTACATTTGCAGTTTATTTCTGATAAATATACTGATATATGTAGATAAGGGAGTGGGTCGCTCCCCAACCCCCCTGCTAGGTCATTAAACAATCATGAAGTTAACATAACAGAACCATAGTAAACAGAATAGTATAGTACCCCAGTTACATGTATTATTCAAATTTATTCTGGGTAGGCTGTGACGTCATGTATGTAAACAAGAGGTCACGTCATAGTAAACAGAATTGCTGTGGGTCACGTGGAATAGAGAATTAAGATGGCGGCCAACGCGACCGATCTGACTAATGATCTAATTATCTTGAATATATCGTCTTCTTCAAGACTAAAAATTTGTTACTATTTTGGGTGTACAAAGACCAGTAGCAATTTCATCAACAGTCATTTTTTAATTTTCGTCCGTATGACTATAGAGATTGGATAATAGCATGCGGTAATGTGGAATTAAATAAAATATCACCGAAAACGTTATTTAACAAAAGTTGGGTGTGTTGCAGCCATCTTTTGTGTTTGTTCTGTACGTACAAACGTACGCACCATTGTTGACATGTGACGTCACAGCCTACCGGGACACGCGTAATATCCCCCCTATAGCTCTGGGATACTATATATTCTCTGTACTGTGACAGAACCATAGCGGATTGAAATTCTATATAACAAAATTTTAAAAGCCGGAAATGCTACAGTTAGCATACGATTTTCATGAAATAAAAATTAGCTTTATTAATTCAAATTTTAATTAATTGACGATATTTTACATGACATTATCGCTATTGATATATTTCAAACATTGTATAAGTTTAAACTTCATGGCTGCCCAAGTAAAAAAGTTATATGCCAATGTACAATCACGGAAAAGTGTATCCGTCACACAGTTTATAGAATCCTATTCTATAAACTGTGATTCGTCAGCTGTAGTATGCTATTTTAGCATTTTTGACCTTTCTTATTTTTTGCATGTGGCATTTTAGAGAATATTCCTCCGCGTTCAAAAATACCCCAAGAAGGAGGAGCCTATTGCTGGAGTAAAAAGATAGGGTAATTGGGTGAAATTAATATATTTCATAGATATAGAGCATTAAACTGCTGTTTATTCAATGTAACACAATAATTATAGAAATATATATGATAATAAATATATGTATCTAGTGGAATAAGTATGATCACTGCAGTGCTACCAATAAAATTTGTTAACTATTGCATCATATTACCTGGCTAATTAGGAACCGTGGTACCTAACTATATAGAGAGATTCGTAGATGCTACAGGTTACAGGTTATTGGTCCCCCAGTATTGCTTTGATATCAGCACTGAACTTCCATTAAAATATCTTTATTAAACGACTCTAAAATAAAAAAAAATCACAACATAAAATTCATAATTTACAATAGCTATATACAATATTTACACATTCATTCATCCATTCTCAATTTTCTTCTTCTCCACATACACTCCAAGTATCTTCTACACTCCCTTGCCCACACTAAACCACTTCCAAACAACTGATCTTTCACACTAACACCACTCATTCCAAATTCTCTTCTCACACACTCATACCATTCACACACACACAAAAAGTGCTCCAAACTCTCTACCACTCCTAAGTCACACGCAACACAATTAACATTTCCATTCACATATCTCTCTCTCCACTTTAGCCTCAGACTATTACTCCTACACCTATACAGCAAAACAGATCCCCAGTCATTTTCATACAATCCTTCATCTCTGATCTCACTCTTACATTCATTATACAAACTAATTGTACTTTTTTGCATTCTCTCCTCATTCCACCTATCACTTTCCCATGCATACACCTTTCTCTTTATACATTCATTACTCATATCATCCAATTCATTCAATCGCACTTCCACTCTCTCTCTATACACTTTCACAGTCTCTAACCATTTACACTTGTTCCATTCACACATATCCTCATACATCATTTTCAACAGTTCATTCTCACCATTCCTCACATGCTTCTCATAATTCAACTTCGCCTTCATATCTCTTGCTCTCATACTTGAAGACCCCACCTCACCCTGGAGAGTTACCAGAGGTGCATATGATGGGGCCCCCAACACACACCTCCATACAGCATTCTCACATTTTTGCAGTCTCTCAATATCACTCACATTCCAACAAAACACACTACTTCCATACAACAAACTCGGCATTACTACACTCTTCCAATACGTCTTCCCAATCAGTACTCTGTTACACGACTTGTGTATAACAGAGTACTTCATGTTACTCATCCTTCTAGCTTTCATCATAACATTCTCCCTGTGCACTTTAAAAACATCCTTCCCACTTGACACTCTCACTCCTAAATACTTCACATCCTTCACTACATCCATTCCCTTGATACTTCTAACATCCACCTTCCTATTAAACACAAGCACATTATATTTACTCTTGTTCACAGTCATTCCAATCTCTGCAGTCTTACTCACAAGCACATCAATCATTCTTTCAACCTCTCTCACACTGTTCCCAAAAATCACACCATCATCCGCAAAGAACAAAGCTGGCACATACACACACTCGTTCTTAAAACCTAAACCACTCCTTTGCAAACCACTAATTATCTCATTCACTGCCATTATAAACAACTGGGGTGAGCAAGTACACCCCTGCCTAATACCATTCCACACATCCATTCTTCCCATTTTCTCTCCATTCACACTAAACTCAGTACTATCATTCTCATACACTCTTGCAAACACATCAATCATTCTAGGATCACACTTACACCTTTTCATACATTCAATCAGACTTTCTCTCCTAATACTATCAAACGCCTTAGCAAAATCCACAAACACAGCAATCAATTCCTTCTTATCCCTCCTACACGATTCTATCACATAACTCAGCATAAATAAATTATCTTCTATCCTTCTCCCACTCGTAAAACCAATCTGCAACTCATTCATCAGCCCATTCATTCTCACATGCTCAATCAACTTCTCTTTCATTACACTCATAAAAATCTTATACTCAACATTCAACAAGGCAATTGGTCTCAAGTCTTTCACACTAGGTTTATTTACTTTCGGAATCATACAGGTCTTTGACACACTCCATTCACTCACAGGCTCACCACTATCTAACACACTATTAAAATACCTACACATTTCATCCATACATCTTTCACTCTCTAGCATCCACTTATACACTTCTGGTTTAATACCATCTATTCCAGGCTGCTTTCCAACTTTCATTCTCTTTAACGCTTTCCTGACATCCACACTGCTCACCACTACTTCATCCATCCTTCTCCTAATTACATCTTCCACTCTTCCTCTCGTCATACTATAATGTTCTATTAGATTCAAAGGCACATTCACTCTAATATCTACCATTCTAAACACTCCCCTACCATGCTCCAAAACATTCTCATACACCACATTTACCCTATCTTCATCTCTATAGTCACTCTGCACATACCGTTCTCTAGTCCTGTCATTCCATACCTCTATCACATCATTATCATGCATCTGGTAAATTTGTTGCCAAAAATTACACATCTCATTCTTCAAATCCTGCGCATTCATCTCATTCCCACTTTCATCATAAACTTTCACATCACCATTCTTTCTCACTCCTCTCAGTACACTAATGTTGTGCCACATTTTCTTACCAGAGTCTCTACTGCCTCTTATCTCATCCGTCTTGCTTCTTTCATACTCTCTTATACTCTCTCTCACCATATCTGCAACTTTCCTCTTTTGTTCTTTATATCTTACCCATGTCTCATTCCTTTCTGCACCTTCCTGTAGATTCCTTCTAACTCTATTCAACTGCTTACGCACACCTACTTCTCTTCTTATCTCCTCATTCATCCACACACTTTCCCATTCATTCACATTCAAGTTACCTCTAATCACTCTGGTTCTCTTCAACACTTCCTCACACACTTCAGTCACAGCCTCATGATACACACAGTTCTGTTCACCCACATTCACTCTTGTTAGTCTATCTTCCATCCCTTGCAAAAATCTCTCTTTCATATCATCCTTAACTCTATAGTACTCTATATTTTTCTGCATCACCTCTTTACTACCCTTCATACCAATTTTAAAGTCAATCTTAATCATACAATGATCTGATAAATCAAATAGTTCCTTCCTTTCATCTATATCCATCTTCACAAAATCCTCATACAAAAATCCATTCACTAAAACAAAGTCAATCACACTCTTATGCAAACCCTCTTCTCTAGTAATCTCACCTCTACATGCCTCATCCAAATTTAACATAACAAGTCTACATTCATCCATCAAATTTAATAACTTATCTCCATTCCTATTTAATTCTTGCTGACCTAAAAAACCTATATGTGCATTCATATCACCCAGAACCATTAACTTCCCTTCATACTCTTCCACAATACCACTAATACACACAACTATCCTATCATTCCTATCATTATCTCTAACATCCCAGTAAGTGAGTATCACTCTCATCTTCTTCTTTCTCATTTCAATATATACACACAAAACATCTGGATTACCACACTCTACCCTAACAATACTAACTTCATCACTCGATCCTATCATAAGTCCACCACCCTTCTTGTCTTGCTCATTCCTCATACCAACCTCATACTTATAATCCTTACCAAAAAACACTCTCTCTACCTTATGCTGCGTTTCAGTAAACATCGAAATCTTCATCTTACTATTCATCCTCTCAACCATCTCTTGCCATTCATTCCATTTATGCACTGTAAGCCCCTGCACATTCAACAAAAACACACTCACTATATCATTCACACCTTTATTTTTATTACTCACAGTTTTCTTTCCCTCTGGCTGCCTTCAGTTGCTAACAACACCCTCCTGAACCCTCTGTGTGACATCTCCACTACTCTGCTGGTTGGTCTCTCCCACCACTCCACTGGTAGTCTGTTGCGACTGACCAGGTCCACCTTTCTGCGACTGACCACCTCTCTGCAACTGACTAGGTCCACCTCCCTGACCTCTCCACCTCTGACCTACTCCCCAACCTGCATGACCAAACCTACCTTCACTTCTACTCATCTCTCCCATTGATCCCTCTACCTCTACAACCTTTCTCCTTCTAATAATGAACCATCCTTTCCCTTCATCCCGCTTTTCGTATAGTTCACTTCTCAACTTCTTATTTTGCTCCCTCTCTACCACAGTTAAATCCCTTTCAATATAGACATTACCAAATCCATCTAGTTGCTTTAACCTACTCTTTGCCTGCATTATTATCCTAATGTCCCTAACCTGGTTCAACTTAATGAGAAGTGGCCTAGCTCTATTAGGTGCTGCTTTACCCAGTCTAACCACAGTTTCAATACCTACATCCTCCATACCCAACTTTCCGAACAATTCCTGGCACATTCTCTCATCATCTTCATATCTTCCATTTGGGTCAGTTTTCCCAGATTCTTTCAAATTGAATATCATAACATTTTCTTCCTCCTATCCTTCTCTAGTTGCTCTACTTGCTCCTGCATGTCTCTAACCATTCTGCTATCTACTCCAGCGTCTACTGGGCCCTTACTATACCCTTCCTTAATTATCTCTAACTCTTCCCTTAGACTGGCTATACCCCTCTTACTATCCTCACTTCCACTCTTATCCTGTTTAATTTCCCTAACTTTGGTTTCTAATTTCCCATCAATCTCCTTCCTACACACAGAGAAAGGATTAGTTGAATCAAATCATATTTGATTTGTTTTGACTAAATTTTATGGTTTATCTGTGCGCCTACCTACGTGGTGAGTTGAAGGTACTATTTAAAATGAGTTAAATTGACGTTGGTTAAAACAACACATATATGAGTTGATTATTTTTAATTTCCGATGGTCACAACAACTACCTGTGATAGTCAAAACTACTCGAGATGGTTGAACCAATTATATGTAATGGTTAAAACAACTACGGAACAAGGTTACATCAACTACTTGTGTATGTTTCTCCAATCACTCCTATGTGTTATACCAACTACTCATGTAGGTTATACCAACTACTCGTGTAGGTTATACCAACTACTCGTGTAAGTTATACCAACTACTCGTATAGGTTATACCAACTACTCGTGTAGGTTACATTAACTACTCGTATAGGTGATATGAACTACTCGTGTTGGTTATATCAACTACTCGTGTAGGTTATAACCACTGCTTGTGTAGGTTATACCAACTACTCGTGTAGGTTATACCAACTACTCGTGTAGGTTATACCAACTGCTTGTGTAGGTTATACCAACTACTCGTGTAGGTTATGCCAACTACTCGTATAGGTGATATCAACTGCTTGTGTAGGTTATACCAACTACTCGTGTAGGTTATACCAACTACTCGTGTAGGTTATACCAACTACTCGTGTAGGTTATACCAACTGCTTGTGTAGGTTATACCAACTACTGGTGTAGGTCATACTAACTACTCGTGTAGGTTGTACCAACTACTCGCGTAGGTTACATTAACTACTCGTATAGGTGATATCAACTACTCGTGTAGGTTATATCAACTACTCGGTTAGGTTATATCAACTACTCGTGTAGGTTATATCAACTACTCGTGTAGGTTATATCAACTACTCGTGTAGGTTATATCAACTACTCGTGTAGGTTATATCATCTTCTCGTGTTGGTTATATCAACTACTTGTAAACTAAGTAAATGTATATCAACTATTATAGTGTAGGTTGAAATATCGGTCTGGTTAGCAGTAGCCAGACTTTTTACAAGACTTTTTCAGTCACTATATTTACTCTATTAAATTATAATCTCGAGTTAGGTCCCGGTATCAATTAGATTAGACTATATATTTTCTAGGACCAAATCTAACATGTTCACATTTATTTTCTACTTTTGCTTCGGTGATATGCATACTATTTTAATTTTAAAAAATAATTGATCACCTAGACCTATCCTTGCTTTTTGAAATGTTTTCGATCCTATGAATTGATATATGATTATCAGTTGTAAATTAATATATTAGATTGAATAAGTAATCTCATCAGGTCAGTTTATAAATAAGTAGTTAGATGACATAAATAACTTTACGTAGTGATAAATAGGTAGGCTAGATGAATTAATTAACCAGACTAGATTACAAAAGTTGATAAATCTTTGATATGCTGCAATTGTACAATAACTTAATGGATAATAAATTAATGATAAAGCCTTTATCTTCTAAACCATATTTTAGTGCAATTCATCTTACTCATAGGCACTGATATTGAAATATGCTAATAGAATTACCAAGGTCAAATTGAAAACGAAATATAAACATTTATGTTTTAGATTTATTATTTAGAAGTACAATTTGAACTCTCGTCACTTTCTTTCACGACTGTAGGTTGCCACTTCCTGAAATAAGAGATTCGTATATTAATATATATTGAATAGAAATTCACAGTATCGTTCATATACATTATCAATAACATCACCTACTCTTTTTCCTTTTGTGATGAGATAGCGACAGCTTCGATATTCTTTTCATGTCTGGAATCCCTAAAAGCATATGAAAAAGTAAGAGCTAATCATATTGCAAATACATATTTAAAAATCATCTAATATTTTCAAATACTTACTTTGATCTAGCATAATTGTTCCTGAACCATTCAAAGGAATTGAAGAGGACTCCGATAGTTGATGACGTTGATCTACTTCATCAAGATCTTTCATATAGGTAAATTATTTATATAAAATGTTAAACTAATTATAAATCTTCAGATGCAGTATAAATTTAGCTCTAATAAATGCAATGGATTTTTCTAGTTAATCCTCATAATTTTGTTCATTATACACTCATAATGTAGACTTTCATTAAATACCAAGAAAGTATAATATATCAAAAGACTCACCTCTGGTTGGAGTTTTCCCTGCTAAATCCTTGGACGGTGTTCTCCTCCTACTACCTCCCTGGATGGAGTTCTCCCAGTCATAGAAAACTAGGGTCAAGTAGGTAAATTGCGGCACTTTAACTAACTGCGGTCTCTTATCTCAGAAACATTAATAACCATCATGACTTCAAGGCACTCGTGAAATGAATAGAACCTATCATAAATTGAGCTTAAATTATGATGTTCAACAATTCAGTATATAGCCAAACTAATTTCAGAATGATTTTGAGACTCTCTTAATAGGGTCACAATTAGAAATTAAAGAACCGAATTTGGCTGTGTAACCCTACCTATAGGTACACCAACTAGTTTTAAAATATATAGATTATCAGACCACTTTACTTGAGATACTAGGATAAGTTCCGAAATATCGGACGGCTCCACATTTTCGGTCGCGTAAGAAAAACTATATTATATTAACTTTTATTTTAATTAGCTATTAGGTAGCTATATACTACATTTCATACGTGACCGAAAATTTGAAATCGCCTGATAATTTGGAACTTACCCTATTCTGAGGACAGCGCAGTAACTGCCTAGCCTATGTAGAAGAGGTGTAGGTCATAAGCCCCCCCGGTCATGAGCCCCCCCGGTCAAGAGCCCCCCGGTCATGAGCCCCCCCCCCCCCCCCCCCGGTCATGAGCCCCCCTGTTTTTAAATCCTTATTTACCTATACTATTTAATCCTTATTGACACTTTTGTAGTTCATTACTGAATAGACAAAAATATATGTATATTGGGGGCCGTGCCGCCCCCGAACCCCCCTGCCAGGTCATTAAACAATCATGAAGTGTGCAGTACAACAAACTAGCGGATACAACAAACTACATTAGTATAACTCTCAGTTATTTCTATCTAAGTAATTCTTCATTTTTAACTAGGTAAATAAGGATTAAAAAAACAGGGAGGGGGGGGGCTCGTGACCGGAGGGGCTCATGACCTAGGGGGGCTCATGATCGGGGGGGGGGGGGGCTTGTGACCGGGGGGGCTCATGACCGGGGGGCTTTTGACCGTACCCCATGTAGAAGGTATTGACACTGAAAAAAAACAGCTAGGTAGGTATGATGCTTAAATAAGTTAACATGTAATAATTTAGGAAAATTAGTTTGGATATCAGTTTACAAACTGGAAGGCAGTAATCAAAATTTATCATTATAAAAGTTATATACTGATAATCAGCTCTTCAAATAACTACCTATATAAAGCCACCAAACTATCAATCACCAATATTATAGAATATTTAGGCAGACATTTATTAATTTATTAATGGAATTAATTAATAATTAATAATCGATCGGCAGCGATAATACTATTTAATGCATATAACGCTATTGATTGCACTTGAACTAAAATGGTATTGAGGAGCGTTCACATTCAACACGTAACACACTTGAAACAAGATTTAAACTGAAAAGTGTTATCCGAATAAATTAGCTTTGAGGAAAGCATAAGTTGTCACTTACTCATTTGATTGAACTCACATCTAAACTTAAAAAAAAGTAGCACTAATTCTCATAGTAAGTTAATTTATACACCAGATAAATAAGATTAACAGTCTTTGTGGGTTACATTATCACACTATGTTATAGTTGTTTTAACTCACACCTAAACTTACAAAAAAGTAGCGCCAACTCTCATAGTAAGTTAATTCATACACTGCAGAATACACTGGATTAACAGTCTTTGTGGGTTACTATAACACACTATGTCATAGTTGATTTAACTCGCACCTAAACTTAAAAAGTAGCGTCAACTCTCATAGTAAGTTAATTCATACACCAGATACATTGAATTAACAATCTTTGTGAGTCACTTCAACACACTATGTCCTAGTTGTTTTAACATATGTTCAAACTCCCAAAATGTAACTCTAACTCTCATAGTAAGTTGATTCAATCCATAAAATGATTTGAATTAACTATGTTTGGTGACACACACGTCATAGTTGTTTTGACACACATGAAAACATGAATATAGTCAAACCAACTCACGTAATAAATTGATTCAAAGCATAAATTGTTGACCCATTAAATATGAGTAAACTTTTTTCTCTGTGTAGTTTGCCAGCTACTCTCTTCTATCTTTTTACTCAACTTACAAAGATTTTGACTCACCTCTATTTCCATTTCCTCCTTCAGTCTTGCTTGCTCTTTCCTCTATTTCTTCTATACACTTTTCCACCTTAGCTTTTATACCCATTTCGACATCTTGCAACTTCTCTTTCATTTCACATATCTCCTGCTTTACTTCACTTAGCTCCTTTTGGAGTCTCTTGTTTTCTTTTAATACCATAGGTAGAATATCTCCACACTTGCCACAGTGCCAATTTACCTTATGCTCAACCTTACAAATCATTTCATAATCTTTCTTAGAAACATTTTCACATTTGGCATGATACCATCTGCTACATCCACCACATTCCAATCCCATCTGCCCCGTATCTACTCTACTTAAACATTCCTCACAGAGTTCCTTATCTTTGTTTTCCCATACCTTGCCTAACTCTTCCTCTTTTGACTCTTTCCCTACTTCATCTTTTGAACCACTTATCTTACCAGAAACCTTCCAACCTATCCCTTCCGTCACCTTTTGCCGCTCAGACCCAGCCGCTTTGCTAGGGCTCCTCATCGTTTTCATTTTGCAAAAATTAACTCAAAACCACCCAGTGTAACTACCTCCAACTAACTTTTCGCATTCAGGGGAGCTAAAACTATCAAAATTGGTCTTGTACTGATAAAGCGAAAACACTGAGGCCAGCACCTGAAGGAGGACTTTACTAACTGCCTTCACCAAAACAGAACAGGTCCCACAATGTTCAAGCCAGAACAGACACACAGGCACCAAAAACTACGAGTACTCCCCTCCACAATTGACCAAACAACTTCCGGCAGCTCGAAGTTCAGGGGCCCACTACAGTTCAGGAATAAGACTCCAGGTAGCTTGTACCTGTCCAGTCACCAACCACAGTTTTGAGTGGTTTGTGATACCGGGCACAGATAGGACTGTCAGTGACAAGTCTATGGGACTTTGCTTCAGCCCGGTACACCTCAAGAACTGTGATAGCAGCGATTTTGTGGTACAAGGCGCAGCGACGCTGGAACCCGAGACTATTAATCAAGGAAGAGGTCAGCTGCTACTCACACACCTTGTACACACGACACGCCGCTAGGGTATATTATGCCACTAGGGAGTAATATTTTCTCGTCTGAACTGTTTGCCTGAAGCCTACGTGGTATATGTCTGAACCGGAAGTCAGAAAGTGGAGGTATTCGAGTAACTCAGTAGTTTAAGGCACCTATGACTGGACAGTCTGGACTTATAGATACAAGGATTGGGCACACTGAAATGTAGGATCCTGCTGTGTTCAAGCCTACAATCAAATACCTACTACAGAGCAATACACAATTCAATGCCAATATATCAAGATTAATTCTCCCCGTAGAAGCTAGAGTCAGCCAGAAAAAGCCAAACATGGGTGAACAAAATAACAAATAGTGAATAACAGAGGAGGAGGAGCCCAAGCAGCCTACTAAGATCTGATTGGCTAAGGTCGTCTTCCTAACTTTTCTCGAATTAGTACCTACCTAACTAAGCAGCAATCAGCTTAGTAGTCCCTAATACTCTATCTATCTCCCTATTATTCTATTACTCACTAACTGAAATTAATTACCTACCCATAGGAAAAACACTAGGACTACCTACCTAACCACTAATAGGCAAACAATGATCAACAAAAACTACCTATTTCAGAACAATAGTAACTACCTATTTCACAACACTAGTAACTACCTATTTCACAATTAACCGTTCATAACATACCAACTAACTAAGTCTAAATGAACCAATAATCTATCAATCAATCATTAACAATTTAACGTAATCAACTACCTACTAATAATATCCTTAACAACCTAGGTATATCCCGTAAATAAATTCAGAAAACAAATCATTCATATTTAAATTATCATCAATCATCAACACAAGTAATTACCAATCTCAGTCGGGGAGCTGCACACTACATCACACGTCTGTTGCTATGTATGTCGGACAGGCGGCTAACATAGCCCATGGAAGCCGTTACAATCGTGTTAAGCCCCGTCCAGACGGTCAAATTTTTTTAGAGAAGTGACAAACTTAATGACAAACTAAATGACAAACTTATCGTCAGTTTTCAAGGAGTGTCTACACGGTCAAATTTTCTCGCCAAAAGTTTGAGGTTCACTGGCGTCAGTTTCGTCAAAAATTAATGTTATATATCGTGAAAATAAAAATTATATAACTTGGTATGTAGGTATATTTTTTAAATTTAGAACAGTAAGAAACCAGAAAAAATAATTTGTTTTTAATGACAAAATATCGTCTTGAAAAGGATAGTCAAAAATAGATCATAGAAAACAATTCACAACGTAGGTAGCCTACCTATAACTTAGATCTACCTAATGCATTTGTAGTGACTCACGTCATACATTCTTATATATAATCCTTAAATATAAAATACTAATCATAATTCTCCTTATCTTTATTATATTAATTATCTTATTTTAACAGCATGCTCTTCCTTAAGGTTAACTTAATTCTCTTTAATAATAAATAGAATTTCCTTCTTAATGGTAATACAAATAATCTTATTTTCAAACAACAATCATCACACGCACACCTTATATTTGTTCCCGATAGTAACAACCCTCGCGAAGCTAGAAAGTTTGTAAACAATGTATCCACTAGGCCTAAGAAAACAAAGCCCTCTTTGGAATATTCCGCGCCAACTGTCAGTATAGACGCGGAACTAGTTAAATAAACACCTGTGTATAGTTCTTAAACTTTGTGATTCGTAATTTCATAGACACATATCATTTGATATACTTATAGTCTTATTCTCATTGAGAATTTCTTCTTTACATTGGTGATAACATATTATTACTTTACAGACCTAGGGAAATTATTAATTGTCAGTAAAATACTATCTTGGCTAAACATACCTATGCCCAATATATACCTACCCTCTTGACGCTCATCTATGAACACATCGTTGCTACTTCTTCAGCACAATATCTTCAGTTTCATCATCCCCAATAATTGGGTACAGTATAAATATATAATTTCATCTCTCTTTATATACAGCTTATTATATCCCAGGTAGCAAGCATTATTCCTGGGATATTAAGGGAATAACCCTGGGAAGAAGGATATATTCCTGGGATATTCCCTTAATATCCCAGGAATAAATCCTTGCTGCCTGGGATTATCTGTCATAATATAATGAATATTTACTATTCTATAATTCTTATCTTACTTACCATATCATTGCATTCAAATATTTAAATAACAAGTTATACTAAATATGGCAGTGCCTTAAAATAATAATAATGTATTCAATATGTGTAATATAAGTTATTATCAGTACTAGATATTATGCGTACATAATATACGCATAGCGTAAAGCATGCTCAGTACGTTTTCTATGAGTGACGCTATCAAAGAAAACGATAAGCCTCAAAGCCTTAAGGGGTACTGCCTCAGATATTAAATCTCACCTACCTTATCGGTAGCAAGCAATTTTCTTTTTAACTGACTAAGTTCTTATAATGTCATTTATTTTAATATTCTAAATAACTCACTCCTATTTCATTTGAGTAACTTTTGGTGATTACTAGACAATTGTTTAGTAAACAATTTATTTATTTAAAGTAACGTAATCTAACCAGAGGAGTGAAAATAATATACATATGCAAATATTGATATCCTTCATGATTTGCAGGAATTAGTCTACGCAACTAGTACTACGCCGCAATTACTACTACGCAACTCAGTGGTAATCATCCTCAGTCACAGGTTCGACTGATATATCAGCTATCAAGCGTCAATCCTTCTCCTCAACGTGGTAAAGTAGAGGATACCCCAAGCCTTGGCAACGCAAGCACCAACGCTAGCACACTCGTCTTCGCAACCTACCTCACTCAAGACGAGTTCTGAATTCTCACTCATTACTCTCAAAGTTATGTTATTGATATTTAAGTAAATTATTACTAACAATTAAATATTTTATTTTCATGCAGAAGTCATTTATTTAGAGCCAAAGAAAAGTATTGAAATATCATTATAATTAAAGTAAAGGAAAAAGAAAATATAATAAAAATAAGTAACATCTAAACGAGTTACAAAACATTCTAATACAACCAAGTATTAAAGAGTCTATCGTCAGCCATTGTAACTAGATAGATACTAAGTTTGAAAAAAATGAGGTTTTTGTAGGTGTACCTAGCTGTAATAAACTAAAATGACGCGCAAATAAAAAAATATTACTGCCGGAAAGTCAGTGTGTACTTCAAACTTTATCGTCAGCAAATAGTTTGACAAACTTTTTGATGACGATATCCAACATGTTGGAATAAAAAAACGGATGAAAAGTTTCTTAGCTTCTAGCAAGGAAGTTATAGTACTAAGGAAGCGGTGTAACGGCTAAACCAACAACGTATAAGCGGACCATCGTGTTAACACCTTGTTGTTAGCAATTGTCAAGTGAGCTTCCTTGTCTCTCTTCGCTTCAGTCAAAACAGCTTCCTTGGCGTCTTGTTGTTATTCCGTTGTGTCGTGTGGTGACGTCACAGCACACATATCACGTCACCCTAGCAACAGACTGACAGTTCAGGGAGCATTCGCACACGGCCAGTGACGTTTGAGAAACGAGGGAGGGTGCACGCTTGTAGCACGTGCTCCACCAAACGCTTATTTAAGTCATTAACATTGCATCTGTTGCCTAAATATTCATCAATTAATCTTCTTACATCAGTTAAATGTCCATAGATGAGAAAATTATTGAGCAAAATGATCAGATACCTAAAGTATTTTGAAGAATAATGTGTAAGTTAACATCAACTGTTGTGCTAACGAGAATCGTTACTCAACTTACTCAGTCAGGTCTCAGAGCGACGCACACACGTGTACTCTCCCTCGTTTCTAAATCTACACTAGAAGCTAACACGATTGTAAAGCTTGTCGCCCACCTGATCGGATCGGAAACGACGCGGAAGCTCACGAAGCCTCGGAACGGACACGACACGACGTTCGTACGCACACCAGTTCAGATGACTTCGGAAGAGAAACGATGCCGACATCACAATACTTATAAGAATATAACAATTAAAAGTTAAAATTTATCGATCATGACAACTATTTTATACGATAGGTATTTTATAAAAAAAAATTAGGTAGCATCGTTGTTGTTTTTTATTTTCAGTTCGAATCTCTCTAATTTATTATAATACAAGTGAAGGTACTTCCCCATTAAAATTGATATTTTTTTTCCCAAAAAAAAATACAAAAAATATATTTTGAAAACAATATATATCAAAAAATATATGTTGAAAATATATAAGCGAAAACATTAGAAACATATAAAAAAAATGTATATAAAAAATTATGTCTAAACAAATGTATGCAAGTAAAATTTATATAAATAAAATGTATGCAAGTAAAATGTATGCAAATAAAATGTATGTAAATGAAATGTATGTAAATGAAATGTATGTAAATGAAATGTATGTAAATGAAATGTATGTAAATGAAATGTATGTAAATGAAATGTATGTAAATGAAATGTATGTAAATGAAATGTATGTAAATGAAATGTATGTAAATGAAATGTATGTAAATGAAATGTATGTAAATGAAATGTATGTAAATGAAATTTATGTAAATAAAATTCATTTAAATAAAATTGATGTAAATAAAATGTTATTCTTCTTATTTCAATAACTTTTCGTGATCTGATTTATAATCATTAAAGTTAATTGAATGAAACTAATTGATTGTGTATTAATATCAACGTATTCATCACGCAGTAGGATATTCACACCTATTCCAATCTTCCATCTCCATCCCAGCATCTCCATACACCGTTCTGCGCATGCGCAATCTCTCGGACGCATCAGAACCATCAGAAAAATAATCTTTCAAACATATCCGCGTCGTTTCCGTTCCGATCCGACGCGTCGTTTCGTTTCCGATTCGAGCAGGTTGGCGTTAGCACGTTCAAATGTATGGTTTAAATTTTTGTCTGATGCTTCGTGTCCGTTCCGATGCGTCGTTTCCGATCAGGTGGGCGACAAGCTTAACGGCTCTGAACGGCTAGGTTAGCCGCCTGGCTTCTAGTGTAGATTTAGAAACTAGGGAGAGTACACGTGTGTGCGTGGCTCTCAGACATGACTGAGTAAGTTGAGTAACGATTCTCGTTAGCACAACAGCTGATGTTAACTTACACATTATTCTTCAAAATACTTTAGGTATCTAATTATTTTGCTCAATAATTTTCTCATCTATGGACATTTAACTGATGTAAGAAGATTAATTGATGAATATTTAGGCAACAGATGCAATGTTAATGACTAAAATAAGCGTTTGGTGGAGCGTTTGCTAGATGCGTGCACCCTCCCTCGTTTCTCAAACGTCACTGGCCGTGTGCGAATGCTCCCTGTACTGCACAGTTCATTAAAGAGATGCACAGTTCATCTCTTTAATGAACTGTGCTGTACTGTCAGTCTGTTGCTAGGGTGACGTCATATGTGTGCTGTGACGTCACCACACGACACAGCGGAACAACAACAAGACGCCAAGGAAGCTGTTTTGACTGAAGCGAAGAGAGACAAGGAAGCTCACTTGACTAATTGCTAACAACAAGGTGTTAACACGATGGTTCCGCTTATACGTTGTTGGTTTAGCCGTTACACCGCTTCCTTAATACTATAACTTCCTTGATGTCGGACTAAAACCTTATATATATGCTAAATTTTTTTTTTTTTTTTTTTTTTTTTTAGAGCACCGGTTCGTACCATACAGCTCCAAATCTTAATATATTTTGATATTTTAATCTGTAACAAAAGAATTAGTCTATTTTGTTTATTTCTGCTCATAATTTCTGTAAAGGAGTAAATTAATATTTCAGTTAAATGATAATTAGTTTGTTAAATAAATTGGATATTAGGTTCATAGGAAAACATAGCTACTAGCTATTATCTTAGTATATCTTAATATTTTGATCTGATATAGAAGAATTGGTTAGTTAATGCCATTTTCTGTAAAGGAATAGATATATATTTTAATTAAATTCAATATTATGATGCATTATTATTGTAAATATATTATTATTATTGTAATTACATTATTCAATTAGCTACATATTATTATAGGATTAATAAAAATGTTCAATGTTGTAAAATTTCTCCTCCAAAAAATATTGAATTTGTAATACATATTGCCATTTGCTATTTTTGATTATCCATATAGGTGAAAAAAGTTTAAAAGGTGATATCTTATGAAAAAAAATTTTCATATGAATATATTCAATGACTGGACTAGTGTGAATCCTCTTGACTAATTCAAATTTATGTTTGTAGTTAAAGCAAAAAATCTATGAAAGAATTATGAATAATTGAATATAAATTAAATGGTTTATTTGTTGACTAATTTGATTTTTGTTATAACTTTTTTTTTTAGCAGAGTTCTCTTTATAAAACACGTTATTAAACAAGTCCTCTTTCCTATGTGGTTTTTCAGTTAACTCTAATAGAGTAATTTTGCTTCTAACAGGTCGTTACCCTATCTTCTCCATAATTATTATATTTCTAAGTTAAACATTCCATTGATTTTGGATCTTCACAATTTGCCAAGACAACCAAAATAAATGAAAGCTCACTGAGTAGAGTATCTAATCTTCTTTACTAATGTAGCTACCATTTCAAATGTGTAGCTACATGTCCTAATCTTTTAGATGCTTTGAGCATCGAGGAGATGGCATTTGTCCATCTTTTCCCTGACACCTAGTTAGGAAAAAGTAGGTAATAAAAAATAGTTCGGTCGTCAGGAGAGTATACACTCATTAGGAGCTATACTTCTTTATATGGATATGCTCTTGATTTATGGGGACTTCCTTAGAGTGCATCAGGTTTTCCTTCTTTTTCCCCTAATAGATTCACTCATATTTTACAAGAGACTTGGTGAATCATTTACATAGGGGAGGCCTAGGCTATGTATCTCTGTATCATATTGATCAGGATGCCTCAAAAGCTCGAATATCATACATGTTAAACTACCAGTAACATAGTATGATGAGGAAAATTACATGTATTCTTTTGTGTAACAGATCCTGTATTCTTTTTAGCACTCTAAGGTAGCATCTTCCTCATTTTACCTATAGGTAGCTAAAAAAAAGTAATAAAAATAATTAATAATCAGAAGGGTTAATTAGAATACTTCTGTAAGACAATCTCTTACAGTAATATTGTCTTGGTTCAGAATATTTTTAGATTTCAAAATTATGGAATGTAATTTGGTTATTAATTGAGGAAAGGGAGAGATGTGGTAATTGTCCTAAAGATTTGCAAATTGAATTTTTGGATTTAAATTTGTTGAGACAGTATTTTATAAAGAGTTCTGCACTATGATTTTCATTTAGTTAGCTATCTGATTGAACATTTCTGATATAACAAAATTTGCTATTGTAAAATAACTTGGTACATGAGTTTTCTATTTATTTTAGCAAATGCAAATAATTTATTTTACATATTTTATTCTCTTTTAATAAATTGAATGGTATAAAGTAGCAAGATACATAAGAGGAATATAGTAGTCACAATTCTGACATAAATTCATTGAAAATAAAAGAGGGTGATTATAGTTGGTTTAGATTACAGAAGTCCACTCTATGAACTTTACCAACTGAATAAGTATCCTTGTGATTCATTTTGATTTACTTTGAGTTTCAAGAATAATCAATATTTGAGGGAGGAGAAATCTGAATATTCATGAGCTATAACAATATTTTGTATAGATAGTTTCTCACTGCACCTGACCTAGACATAATGATAATCATGACTACCTTTTAAAGTAGATCACAGCAAACAGTCTTCTCATCACCAAGACCATCCATCAGATAAGAGATGCCACTGAAGTTGTAGTTCCTCCAGCACCAGTCCCTTCCTCAGACCAAGAGAAGGGCAGGAACCACTAGAAAATAATCTTGTGCATATCAGGCATGGAGGTCACTCTGTCAAAAACGTCACATTTAGAAAGCATAATTAATGATTTTATGAAACTCATTTACAAAATGAGGTTTGGGAGTCCCTGACCCACTCCCAATGGATCAAGCTGCACAACCTAAGTCAAGGCCCATTTTAGTATTAAAATAATGGTAATTCAGCTTGATCCAATAGAATCCTACTAACTTCCTTCAAAATTGAACAGGAACATAGGAAAGAGATCAATGAATTTCTGCATCACCTATAAATGATCACATAAATAGTGTGATCACTGATGCACAGATACATACATTGACATATGTAAAACTATTTACACTTTAATCTTGTTACAATTACATATACATGATTATGTATTATTAATATTCACATGAATTACCTTTACATATTCTACTAGTTTTCGTATTATAATATATACACTTTTCTGGTTTCTTCAATGAATACTGACACAAGCCTTGCAATTTCCATTTGTTTGTTAATTCTTTGATTTGATCCTCCCAAGAGAAGCTTAAGGGAAAGTGGATCATTAATATTTTCATTTACAAGGTTTGTTTTAAGGTTGTTTCTCTGTATAGCATGGACAGGGCAGTGCAGCATATAGTGACTAACAGTTTCTAGCTCACCACATGCACATAGAGGACTTAAGGCCTTCTGGAATCTAAACAGATGTTGTGCTACACCTGCATGTCCTGTTCTTAACCTAGCAATGGCTGTCTCAGCAGCTCTCTTTGGGAAATGACTCCAAGGCCAAGGTTCTGCTACTTCTTTTATATTGAATAGAAACAGTCCCTTTTGCTTATCTCTAACTTCCTTTGCATAGTCTTCATTCCATTTTGTTAATTTATTCACTTCTATTAGTTTGTAGAAATCTTCTTTGGGAATTTTATTGTAGGATTCTGCTTCAATGTCTGGGACTGCTTTTGCCAAAGCATCTGCCCCTCTCATTTCCAAGTATTCCTTTGTGGCTTGGAACCCACTGCAATTTTACTCTATCTTGCATTTTCTGAATCAATTCCAATACACTATATGTCAGTGATTTATAGTTTTTGATATTGCAGTTTGAGATCAGCTCAAGTGAGGACATAGAATCTGTGAAAATTGTATAATTGTTTTCTAAAGAGGAACAATATTGCAAAGCTTTTAATATGGCTAGCAGCTCTGAAGTAAGTACTGAAGCTGCTTTGTTCAGATTAACTTGGTATTCTATGTCTAATTCTGGAATGCAGAAGGATGCTGTTACTTTATTCAAAGATTTTGATCCATCTGTGTATATGGCAATTGAATTTGCATAGGTCACATCAACCATTTCGCTGAAGATACTCTGGATGTGTCTAGTGTTTACATCTTTGGTATTACCTGGGAAATCTAAGTTAATTACATGGCTGATATCAATCCAGGGAGGTATAGGACTGTAGGGTAGGCAGGGTGTTCTTGATGGAGTAGGGAGTTTATATTTGATCAGAATTTCCCTACTCTGACAGAGGAAACTTTTATGGTGTGACATTTGTTGCCTATTGAACAGCAGTTTCTTCACAGTAGGTGTTGGTTCATCTTGTTCCATAACTCTGCAATAGTACTTGATTGCCAACTCATCTCTTCTAAACTGAAGAGGTGGTGTGTGAGTTTCAATCTGCAGGGATATGTTTGGAGTAGTTGGTCGGCATCCAGAGATGATCCTGAGGCACTGGTTTTGCAGGGGCTCAAGTTCTTTAGTTAAGCTCTCAATGGCATTTCCATAGAAAGGGCTGCCATAGTCTAGTTTGCTTCTTACAAGGGATGTGTACATCATCATTAGAGTCTTCCTATCTCCTCCCCAATGATTATGTGAGACAGATTTCAGTAGGGATATTCTCTTTTGACATGAAGATTTCAAGAGGTTTATGTGGTATTTCCAAGTGAGTTTAGGGGCATCAAAGATTAAACCAAGAAATCTATGTGATGTTTCATATTGTAATGGTGCATTATCAAGTTTCAACAGAGGCATTTCTGGTATGTCTGCACCAAAGGCAAGAGCTTTTGTTTTGTTGGGATTGAAAGTTTGACCCCACTGCTTTCCCCATTCTTGCAGTGCATCAAGCTCCATTTGAATTTTGTTAATTAAATTTTCCTCATCAGCTCCAATAACATGTATTGCAATGTCATCTGCAAATACTGATATCTTTACTCCCTCAATTTGAGGAATATCACAAAGTAGCACATTGAATAATAGGGGGCTCAATATTCCTCCCTGAGGAACTCCACACAAAATTTTCCTAGAAGACGATTTTTCTCCTCTAAATAAGACTTTAAAAGTTCTATTTGTGAGATATGATCTCAGCCATCCAATCATTCGTCCACTCAACCCAAGTTTTGTCATTTTGAAGAGAACAGCAGTGTGGTTTACAGCGTCAAATGCTCCTGCCATGTCGAGGAATACAGCCACACACAAGTGATTCTCTTTAATAGCCTTTTTTACACTGTCTTCCAAGAGAGAAATCTGATCATATGTTGATCTTTGTTTTCTGAATCCTGCCTGTTCTGCCATAAGTAACTTGTTGTGTTCCAAGTACCAATCCAGTCTGTTGTTTACTAGTCTTTCCATAAGTTTTCCAACACAAGATAACATAGAAATTGGACGGTATGAGTTGGGCAGCATAGAGTCTTTACCTGGTTTGGGAATAGGGCAGAGAAGAGCACCTTTCCATTCTGATGGGACATCTTCATTCACCCAACTCTGATTTATTAACTTCAGAAGATATTCTAAGTAACTTAAAGGCAAGTTTTTTAGAAAAGAATTCTCCACATCATCTTCACCAGGGCTAGTATTTCTCAACTTTTTAAGAGAGTACATCAGTTCTGTCATTGTAAATAAGGAGTTATATGGTTTAACAGTTTCATCAATTATTGTAGCTTGAATTGAGAAGAACATATTATTTGAGTTTGGTATACTTCTAACATTACCAAAAGTACTCTCATATGTATCTGCAAATATTTCACTTACTACAGAGGGGACTGTATAAACATTGTCGTTCTTTACAATAGTGGAGTTTATAGGAGAGAATTTGTTTCTTAGTACTTTAATTTGATTCCAGATGGTTGAAACTGGTGAATCTGAAGTGAGTTTTGATGCATATTCTTGCCAGGACTTCTTTTTTTGTTCATTTATGTAATGTTTAGCAAGGTTTTCAGCTATTCTCATTTTTCTGAAGTTGTCATTGGTTTGATTTTTGCAGAAGCATTTTTTTGCTTTTCTCCTTTCTGCAACCAGTCTAGCACATTCAGTGTTCCACCAGGGCTTGTTGAATTTTGGATTATAGGTGCCTGATGTTTGTTGTATGGTATATTTGGATGATTTCACTGCTTTAATAAACACCTTGTTTGATTCTTCAAGAGGTGAATTTGGTTTCCATTCCAGTTCTGGCAGTTGTTTTGCCCACTCCTCCCACTTTACATCATCAGTCTTGTATCTTTGTCTGCATTTCACAGGATAGCACTCCGGTGTCATTTCCAAGACTACAACAATGGGGAAATGATCACTTCCCATACAGGGTCCAAGAGTGACTGATATATCAGAAGAGATATCAGGGGAAGTAAAGCACAGATCTAGTACTGACATTTTTCCTGTAGAGCTATGGATGTAGGTTGGTATACCTGGCAATGAATTTAGAGAAACATTATCATAGTTTTGTAGGATTTGTGCAAGAGCATTACCAGATACATTATTGATGGAATCTTCATTAGACCAAAGTTGGTGATGTGCATTAAAATCTCCAACAAGGACGAAGTTTCTGGATAGTTGGCAAATATATTTATTAAAAATTTGGTAAGGAGTGGAACCATTTGGGTTGTACATGTTAATTATTTGAAGGGTTGAATTTTTCATTTGAATGGTTTTTTCCTGAACTTCCAGTATATCATTATCTATTTGGAAGTCAGAAGGGATAACTGATATGTCAGATCTAATTAACATACCTATGCCTCCACCTTGTCTACCTGTTCTAGGCTTCCAGTATGATCTATAGTCAATGAAGTTTGGTGTGGTTGTGGTTGAACTCATCCATGTTTCTGTGAAGCACACAACGTGTGGTTTTTTAGTGTAAATGAATATTTTTAGTTCACTTAATTTATTGTAGATACTTCGACAGTTGAAAGATATTATCTCAATTTTTTTATTGTCCATTTTTGCGGCTATTTGTCTTAGTTTGGATGATGGGACTTTGTGTAGGTTGTCTATATTGAGATCCTCTGAATGAAGTCATCAAATCTTCTTTTGATATTGTGACATTAAGATGTTCAGAGAACGCCTTACTGATCAGTACACATTTTCTAGCTGTGGTGTCTGCTTTGAGCATAGACATGAATAGATCTAGCAGACAGAATGCAAGTTTCTCGTTCTGAATTGATGGGTTATTTTGATTTATTACATTAGTTTGGTTTGCTGGACTATTTTGATTTGAAGCGCTTCTTTCTTCAGTGCTATTTTGTTTTTCTAAATTTGTTTGGGTGGACATTTCTTTCATAATTTTTTTATTGTTATCAGAATTTCTTTTCGGCATTATGTTATTTTGTTGTCCAGTTCTCTTAGCAATGCTAATAGGGTCATCTTTTTTTACTCTCATTGCTGCATCTCTGTATGAAAGGTTTTGGAACGCACGAATATGTTGAATCTTCCTCTCGTGCATTATTTTTGTGCATCCACCATAACTTGCAGTGTGGTTTTCTCCACAGTTTGCACATTTTTTTGCATTTCCCTCTCTTAAGTTGCAGTCTTTCACATTGTGTGGGCCAGCACATACAACACATCTGTCTCCATTTGAGCAGTTCTTGGCTGAATGTCCAAAACTTTGGCATTTGTAGCATTGCCAAGGTTTCTCAATGAATGGAGTAATGGGGAATCTACGATATAGGAGGCATACGTTTTCAGGGAGGCTATTTACATTTAGCCATATCTTCATAGTTTTTGTTATGCGTGCAGAGTCCCCTTTCCCTATAACGAATCTCTCTGCCTTTGGATTTTGGTAGCCCATTTCAGTTAGCAACTCGACTATCTCTGCTTCTGTTATGTCCATTTCAATTGGTCCTATCAGACCAACTTTGTACACATTCTGTGTTGGTTGATAGCACTTTACTTCAAATCCACCAAGATTTGTTATTTCCAGAAGTTCTCTCATTTTGGATTTGTCTTCTATTGTTATTAATTGTATTCCCTTGTTTATATTTGATCTGGATTGGATAATATTGGCAGTTTGAAATGGAGAGTTTTGGAGCATTCTAAATAGCTTTACACTGCTGCTGAAAAATTGGGCACGACAAGTCTCTTCTGGTTGTATTACAATTGTAGTGTCTGTATTAGTACTTCTTCTGTCTGTGGCAGTGGCTCTTGGTTGTTTGTTCTCTCTGTTGCTTGTGGAATTATTATTTTGGTCTCTATCATTATCATTTTTCTGAGTTTGGGTATGAATTTTTTCTCTGAAATTTGTTGGGCTTTGTCTATTTCCAGATGATGAGAGTTGAAGATGTATGGACGATAAGCTATCATCAATATATTGATCTTTCTCAAGAACTCCAACTCTGTTTCTTTTATTCCTTTGGACTCCAACAAAACTCACATCGTCTGAATCACTTCCAGCAAATATTGAGGTTGAATTACCTGCATTAGAAAGGCAGTATCTAAAAGACGGAAAAGAATTAATAATCGGCGTGAGCGTGCACGCTCACGCCACTGTCTAAAAGCCGGAAAAAAGGAATTTGCGTGCACGCCCACGCAACTAAGTTGACTAAAATATGGAAAAGTGGAATTTTATGGAATTTCTTGGCGTGCACGCTCACGCAACTGTCTAAAATGCGGAAAAAAAATTATTGGCGTGCACGCTCACGCAACTGTCTAAAACGCGGAAAAATTAAAAAAATGACGTGCACGCTCACGCAAATGTCTAAATTAAAATAATTGGCGTGCACGCTCACGCAACTGTTTAAAATACGGAAAAAAAAAATTGGCGTGACGCTCACGCAACTGTCAAAAACGCAGAATTTTTTTTAAAAAATGGCGTGCACGCTCACGCAAATGTCTAAATTAAAATAATTGGCGTGCACGCTCACGCAACTGTCTAAAATGCGGAATAAAAATTATTGGCGTGCACGCTCACGCAACTGTCTAAAACGCGGAAAAATTAAAAAAATGACGTGCACGCTCACGCAAATGTCTAAATTAAAATAATTGGCGTGCACGCTCACGCAACTGTTTAAAATGCGGAAAAAAAATAATTGGCGTGCACGCTCACGCAACTGTCAAAAACGCAGAATTTTTTTTGAAAAATGGCGTGCACGCTCACGCAAATGTCTAAATTAAAATAATTGGCGTGCACGCTCACGCAACTGTCTAAAATGCGGAAAAAAAAGAATTGGCGTGCACGCTCACGCAACTGTCAGAAACGCAGAAAAAAAAATGGCGTGCACGCTCACGCAAATGTCTAAATTAAAATAATTGGCGTGCACGCTCACGCAACTGTCTAAAATGCGGAAAAAAAATAATTGGCGTGCACGCTCACGCAACTGTCAAAAACGCAGAAAAAATAAAAAAATGGCGTGCACGCTCACGCAAATGTCTAAATTAAAATAATTGGCGTGCACGCTCACGCAACTGTCTAAAATGCGGAAAAAAAATAATTGGCGTGCACGCTCACGCAACTGTCAAAAACGCATAAAAAATAAAAAAATAGCGTGCACGCTCACTCAAATGTCTAAATTAAAATAATTGGCGTGCACGCTCACGCAACTGTCTAAAATGCGGAAAAAAAATAATTGGCGTGCACGCTCACGCAACTGTCAAAAACGCAGAAAAATTTTAAAAAATGGCGTGCACGCTCACGCAAATGTCTAAATTAAAATAATTGGCGTGCACGCTCACGCAACTGTCTAAAATGCGGAAAAAAAAGAACTGGCGTGCACGCTCACGCAACTGTCAAAAACGCAGAAAAATTTTAGAAAATGGCGTGCACGCTCACGCAAATGTCTAAATTAAAATAATTGGCGTGCACGCTCACGCAACTGTCTAAAATGCAGAAAATTAAATTTTTTGAATCAATTTTTTTGACTCAATTTGATGACTCAAATTTTTTTGACTCAAATTTTTTTTGACTCAAATTTTTTTTTGACTCAAATTTTTTTTTGACTCAAATTTTTTTGACTCAAATTTTTTTGACTCAAATTTTTTTGACTCAAATTTCTTGGCTCAATTGTTTTATATATTTTTCTGTCTAAATACATTTTTTTAAACAACTTTTTTTAAAATTAATTCCTTCAAATATATTCTTTGAATATATGTATCTTTAATTAATAATATTTTTTCTTTTACTATTGATAACCCATAAATTGTGATGGGAAGTACACTAGTTAGTGAGAATAAAATAGAAATAGAAATTAGCGTGACGACATATTAATTATTAAATTGTATACTATACTTTTGAATGGAATAATGTTTTAGCGTGAAAGAAACGTGCGTTACGCAACTTAGTACAATGATGACAGAAAATATAAATTGGCGTGACGATATCAATTGTATAGTTTGATATCGGATGGAATTATGTGTTGGCGTGATAGAAACGTGCGGCACGCTGCTCAGTGAAAAGATAACAGAAATTATAAATTATCGTGACGATATCAGTTTTATAGTTTGTTATTGGGTGGAATTATGTATTGGCGTGATAGAAACGTGCGGCATGCTACCTAGTGAAAAGATATACATTCGAATATTTATTATTAAATATTATATCACGCTATTGTTTTATTTACACATATTCATTTTTCCGTTTGACTGTTATCATGTAGCGTGACAATATTATGCAATTAGACACTGTTTAGTTTCTTGCTCTTTGTCAACTTTTATTACTTTTGTTCCTTTAATTTTTATGTTAGTTTCCCCTCAAACTCTTTTATAGAAAACTAATTATTATTTTCTTTGTTTAAAGAAAATTCTTCATCCTCTCTCTAAGCTATTCCAATTGATTACGTAAAAGTTTAAGTACCGTTTTTCTCTTGAAACTCAATTTCTATCCGTTTTACAGTAACACATTGTATTTAATAACTATAAAATTATACATGCGCAACCCATAGCGGTAATTTCCGTCATGTTCCACTCTAATCATGGTAAAATAGCATATAATTACAATTATCTAGAAGTAATTTAAAAAAAATCACTTAAAAATTTGGTTATTAAAATTAATTGGCTGGAGATTATTTAATTGAATTGACAGGAATCAGAATTCATTAATTAGTTTGGTAGGTTGGTGAATTTTTATTTTTGCATTACGTACTGTAAAATCTGGCAGCGCCGTTCCCCCGGAACCACACCATTGACCTTGGACCTTGGGTTCATCCCCCCATCATCCCACCCACCCCCCACCCCACACCCGGGTGGGGGGTTTTAGGTGGGGGAACCTCCGTCCATGCCAACGATACATGGGGGGGAGCTTGCGACCCCCCATCCCTCTGGCGGCGCCGTTCCCCCGGAACCACACCATGGACCTTGGTCCTTGGGTTCATCCCCCAATCATCCCACCCAACCCCCACCCCACACCCGGGTGGGGGGTTTTAGGTGGGGGAACCTCCGTCCATGCCAACGATACATGGGGGGGAGCTTGCGATATTCGTGTGTGTGTGGTGTGCGCTGACTCTCAGCTTTTTCCTTGGGAAAAACTAAGTAAATATATAAACAGTGCAACTAAAGTTAGAAATCTCATCTCCTCCTACAGTTTTGGGTCTAAAGCTTAGCCCTTTTGGAATATGAAAGAGCACTGGGGTCTCCACAGGGCCTCAGTTCTGTTTTTTTTTAAATTTCGGCTTTTGAATTTCGTGAAATTCAATTTTATTTTGTAGAGCTTATAGCTCCTCCCCTGGTGGAAGTAGAGAGTTGTGGATTGTTGTGTCGTGTAGACAATTTTGAGACGTATCCATTTCCAGGTATGAGAAATCTGTGTGTCGACCATGGTCGTAGCTACACGACCTCAAAGACAAAAGTGAGTGATTTTATAGGTGCTGGGGGAACCGCCATAGAAGGAGTTGGGGGAAGAAATGTGGTACGTGCTAACTGTTCTTAAATGTGGAAAATGTGCCCGCATCTTTTTGACCTGATGACTTTCCCTCCTAAACCCAACCATTTTGCCGTGAATGCCATTTCCGTGAGAAAAAATTTCAAAAAAATTTCAGGTCGGAAAAATTTTGGGGCTGAAATGCAAAAATTTAACATTTTCGGAATTGCGTAGCTCAGCTTGGTTTGGGTCTATGAAAATCATACTTGTATGGTCTTGTAGGGAATTTTGAAATCTTTCACGTGATGTGGGTCCCGTTTTGATCAGAGGGTTCCAGGGTCCAACCCCGGGTCCACGAACGGAGGTCAACTTCAACCCCCATTTTGAGGGGGGTTAGGGGTCGAATTTCGAAAAAAATTTACCATCACAATGAGTGCCATAAGTGTGGCATGGACCATGTCCGTACACCACTTTTTTAGACCAGTTCGACATGTAAAATCGACCAAAAAAAGCTGTAACGCCATTTTTGGCCAAAAAATGAACTTTGAAACGCTTGTTGAAGGAGGTTTCCTGGGTCCTAGGAACTTTTGACCTACACCATTCTCTAGAGAATCTCGGAGTCTTTCTGACGCATTATTTCAATTTCCATTTCGGAGGACCGTGAACTCTCACGAATTTTCAGAAAGATACGTCAACTTTTTTTTCACCAAAAAACACCCCCCCCCTCCCTGTATCATCGGGGGGTTAACACTTTTTTAATTTTGTGATAGATTTTTGTGTTAGGAAGGCTTGTGTTAGGAAGGCTCGTACGTTTCAAGTATTATCACTAGGGCTGGGACAATATGCTCTAAAAACTATAGATCCCGAAAATATCATAGACGAAACTAAATGAAATGATATCGAATACTATGTACCGCTGGTTTAGAACCATTCAATACTCTTTAGTTCTCTCCGTCTATAACATTTTAGGGATCTATAGTTTTTAGAGCATATTGTCCCAGCCCTAATTATCACCTCTTCCATCCGTGAGCTGCTTGTGTCCCTTTTCGTCACATTCATTGCTAAGAGACTGCATTCAAGAAGTAGGTTATCTCTATTTTTGCCGAATAATAGTGATTGAATTCATATTTAAAACCTTTAAACTCTAATATAATAATTTCGTAAAAAAACATTTAATTGAATCTGTTGAGGCTTGATTAAAATTAAATGTCCTAGTGCTGAACAAAATTACGCTACTGACAATAATAATTTCTAAACTTAACTAGGACTAGCTGTACCATATATTTTTACGACTAGTTATATAAATTTAAGATAGTTTGGTTGAATTAATTAACGATATAACTATAAGCAATTCATCAAAGTTACTATGAAATATTAAATTAAATTTGCGTGCCGCACGTTTCTATCACGCCAACACATAATCCATCCGATATCAAACTATACAATTGATATCGTCTCGCTAATTTATAATTTCGGTTATCTTTTCACTAAGCAGCAGGCTGCACGTTTCTATCACGCCAACACATAATTCCATCCGATATTATACTATACAATTGATATCGTCATGCTAATTTATAATTTTTGTTATCTTTTCACTGAGCTGTGTGCCGCACGTTTCTATCACGCCAACACATAATTCCATCCGATATTATACTATACAATTGATATCGTCACGCTAATTTATAATTTTTGTTATCTTTTCACTTAGCAGTGTGCCGCACGTTTCTATCACGCCAACACATAGTTCCATCCGATGTTATACTATACAATTGATATCGTCAGGCTAATTTATAATTTCGGTTATCTTTTCACTAAGCAGCGGGCTGCACGTTTCTATCACGCCAACACATAGTTCCATCCGATATTATACTATACAATTGATTTCGTCACGCTAATTTATAATTTTGGTTATCTTTTCACTAAGCAGCGGGCTGCACAATTTTATCACGCCGACACATAGTTCCATCCGATATTTTACTATACAATTGATATCGTCACGCTAATTTAAAATTTCTGTTATCTTTTCACTAAGCAGCGTGCCGCACGTTTCTGTCACGCCAACACAAAATTCCATCCGACATAATACTATACAATTTATATCGTCACACTAATTTATAATTTCTGTTATCTTTTCACTAAGCAGCGTGCCGCACGTTTCTGTCACGCCAACACAAAATTCCATCCGATATTCTACTATACAATTGATATCGTCACGCTAATTTATAATTCCGGTTATTTTTTCACCAAGCAGCGGGCTGCACGTTTCTATCACGCCAACACATAATTCCATCCGATATTATACTATACAATTGATATCGTCACGCTAATTTATAATTTCGGTTATTTTTTCACCAAGCAGCGGGCTGCACGTTTCTATCACGCCAACACATAATTCCATCCGATATTGTACTATACAATTGATATCGTCATGCTAATTTATAATTTTTGTTATCTTTTCACTAAGCTGTGTGCCGCACGTTTCTATCACGCCAACATATAGTTCCATCCGTTATCATACTATACAATTGATATCGTCATGCTAATTTATAATTTCGGTTATCTTTTCACTAAGCTGTGTGCCGCACGTTTCTATCACGCCAACACATAGTTCCATCCGTTATTATACTATACAATTGATATTGTCAGGCTAATTTATAATTTCGGTTATCTTTTCACTAAGCAGCGGGCTGCACGTTTCTATCACGCCAACACAAAATTCCATCCGATATTATACTATACAATTGATATCGTCACGCTAATTTATAATTTCGGTTATTTTTTCACCAAGCAGCGCGGGCTGCACGTTTCTATCACGCCAACACATAATTCCATCCGATATTATACTATACAATTGATATCGTCATGCTAATTTTTAATTTTTGTTATCTTTTCACTAAGCTGTGTGCCGCACGTTTCTATCACGCCAACATATAGTTCCATCCGTTATCATACTATACAATTGATATCGTCATGCTAATTTATAATTTCGGTTATCTTTTCACTAAGCTGTGTGCCGCACGTTTCTATCACGCCAACACATAGTTCCATCCGTTATTATACTATACAATTGATATTGTCAGGCTAATTTATAATTTCGGTTATCTTTTCACTAAGCAGCGGGCTGCACGTTTCTATCACGCCAACACATAATTCCATCCGATATTATACTATACAATTGATATCGTCACGCTAATTTATAATTTCGGTTATCTTTTCACTAAGCAGCGGGCTGCACGTTTCTATCACGCCAACACATAATTCCATCCGATATTAAACTATAGCCTACAATTGATATCGTCACGCTAATTTATAATTTCGGTTATTTTTTCACTAAGCAGCGGGCTGCACGTTTATATCACGCCAACACATAATTCCATCCGATATTATACTATACAATTGATATCGTCACGCTAATTTATAATTTCGGTTATTTTTTCACCAAGCAGCGGGCTGCACGTTTCTATCACGCCAACACATAATTCCATCCGATATTATACTATACAATTGATATCGTCAGGCTAATTTATATTTTTTGTTATCTTTTCACTAAGCTGTGTGCCGCACGTTTCTATCACGCCAACATATAGTTCCATCCGTTATTATACTATACAATTGATATTGTCAGGCTAATTTATAATTTCGGTTATCTTTTCACTAAGCAGCGGGCTGCACGTTTTCATCACGCCAACACATAATTCCATCCGATATTATACTATACAATTGATATCGTCAGGCTAATTTAAAATTTCTGTTATCTTTTCACTAAGCAGCGTGCCGCACGTTTCTATCACGCCAACACATAGTTCCATCCAATATTTTACTATACAATTGATATCGTCAGGCTAATTTAAAATTTCTGTTATCTTTTCACTAAGCAGCGTGCCGCACGTTTCTATCACGCCAACACATAGTTCCATCCGATATTTTACTATACAATTGATATCGTCACGCTAATTTATAATTTCTGTTATCTTTTCACTAAGCAGCGTGCCGCACGTTTCTATCGCGCCAACACATAATTCCATACAATAGTAAATTATACAATTGATATCGTCACGCCAATTTATATTTTCTGTCATCATTGTGCTAATTAAGTTGCGTGACGCACGTTCCTTTCATGCATCACATAATTCCGTTCAAAATTATATTATAAAATTAATATATCGTCACGCTAATTTATATTTATATTTCAATTTCACTAACTATAGTGTACTTCCCATAAAAATAATGGGTTATCAATAGTAAAAGAAAAAAATAATATTAATTAAAAATATATATCTTTAAAGAATATATTTGATTCAAAATATTTGAGTTAAAAACATTTGAGCCAAAAATATTTGAGCCAAAAATATTTGAGTCAAAAATATTTGAGTCAAAATATTTGAGTTAAAAATATTTGAGCCAAAAATATTTGAGCCAAAAATATTTGAGCCAAAAATATTTGAGTCAAAATATTTGAGTCAAAATATTTGAGTCAAAATATTTGAGTCAAAAAATTTGAGTCAAAATATTTGAGTCAAAAAATATGAGTCAAAAAATATGAGTCAAAAAATATGAGTCTAAAAATATGAGTCAAAATATTTGAGTCAAAATATTTGAGTCAAAATATTTGAGTCAAAATATTTGAGTCAAAATATTTGAGTCAAAAATATTTGAGTCAAAAATATTTGAGTCAAAAATATTTGAGTCAAAAATATTTGAGTCAAAAATATTTGAGTCAAAAATATTTGAGTCAAAAATATTTGAGTCAAAAATATTTGAGTCAAAAATATTTTTGACCGTTGCGTGAGCGTGCACGCCAATTCTTTTTTTCCGCATTTTAGACAGTTGCGTGAGCGTGCACGCCAATAATTTCATTTTTTCCGCGTTTTAGACAGTTGCGTGAGCGTGTACGCCAAGAAATTCCATGAAATTCCACTTTTCCATGTTTTAGTCAACTTAGTTGCGTGGGCGTGCACGCAAATTCCATTTTCCGTGTTTTAGTCAATACTAAGTGACGTGAGCGTGCACGCTAACGTCACGCTCACGTTTTTTTTCCGCATTTTAGTTAGTGCCCATTAGAAATTCTTTTTCTTTTCTCTCCTTCATTCTTATCAGACGTTCTGTCCTGTTCCATAAATTGATCATTTGTGCCTGAATAGAGAGTTGATGGAGGGGTTTGATTTAAAGGACTTGGAGTTGGGAGCTCAGGGAAATCATAGTTATAGCTGGTAACATTCATGTCCTCATAATCACCAGCTGCTTCAGGTTCTACTGAATGAAGAGTAGGTAAAGAAACTGAAAAGACATCTCCAGATGCAGATTCCCCTATGCTTCCACTAATTTCATTAACCGAAAATCCTCTTTCTTTTTCAATATTAATTTGGGAGTAGGGAGTTTCAGGAATAATTTCCAAAGAAGATTCATCCGAGTCGTTTTCTGTGTTCGATGATGCTTCAGAATTTTCAATTTCTCCGTCATTTGATTTTTGTTTTTGGGTAAGAGCAAGACTAAGAGCTTTACTAGCTTTACGCTTAGCAGCCTTCTTTTTATTACTAGTTTTTCCCATTTTTACCTGTATGGGATCTATGTTTGCAGATAATGAATTTATGTTGGAGTTAATACTAGGAATATCTAATTAATATTTTATATTCTATCATCTAAAGTTCTAAGTAGCAAAAAGTGAAATAACCTACCAATTTAAACCAATATTACAACAGCTAGATGATTTCAGGATAATTAGGTGCCTAGTTTATCAACACTATTGTCTAAACTACCTAACTTTTAACTTGGGCTTGCCTAAATGATTTTAGTCAAGCCTAAGTTTAACCGGCCTATTCAAAGTTTAAACTTTGTTCCTACCTAACTACCTACTATACCTAATTGTAAATTCTACCCTATGCCTATTTCACTTTTACCCACAGTCCTATTAAAAGATTATTATTTGCTTCTTACCTTCAATTTATGTTTATTTAATGATCTCACCCATTTTTTTGCCAGAAAAGTCGATTTGATGACAGTTTGTTTCAGCAGAGCTGCACACATCCGATCACCGCAAATTCAATTCTCCAGTGCCCAAC
>CANNZV010003395.1:0-64574 GCA_947561585.1 Caprella mutica
GTGACTCTTTTCTCTGACAGTACATCATCACAGTGACTTTTTTTCCCCCTGATAGTACATCATCACAGTGACTTTTTCCCCTGATAGTACATACCTGATTTCAGTGGCGGTAAATTCTTGCCGTTTGTCCCGACTCCGTTTTTCTTTTTTATTTTATTCGCTTCACTTGATATTGGCATTTCAAACTAGGCATCAAATTGTATTGTATTATTTTTAAGCACTAGATTCAAAGACTAATTAGGGTTCAACATACAATTTATCTCTGCAACACAATAATGATTAGTAAATAGTGAATGTAATCCTCATCTATTTAACTGAAAAATATTGTCCAAATCTTATGTTAAATTAAATATATTTTGAAATACGTTCTTTATAATCTATTATATATTTGGACGATTTAGTTATCTCCATTTCTATTCTAACTTTACATACTTTTAATCTAAAATTACATCGTAATTTTAGATTATAACAGGACATGTATCATTATTCATGGATATCATATAATTAGTAACTCCTCAAGCATTTAATTAAACTAATATCTAGAATTTGAAAAAAGGGAAACTCTTTCAATGTTTGTGAGAGATGCAGGAGAGCTAAAGTATGACGTCACAGTCACGGTTACCAACCCCTCCACTTCATCCCCTTCCTGCTTCAAAAAAGGTTTAATATTAATAGGAAGCATATTTAGAAACTATGAAGGACATTTCCAATTAGAAATTAATAGCTTTTTTCCTAGCATTAGATTTTAGACTGTTAAGAATATACATGAACATATAAATCTTAAATTTAATCACCAAAAGAGTAAATATTCTTTTAAATAACTCTTAATAATTGTGTTAGAATGGTTAAGTATGTTTTGTATCATATGAGTATTCTGATGTTTCTTCTAATTAGTTATTTAGTTATATGTACTCATCGATAGTTGTTTTAAAGTACAATTTGTATCCTTTCTATATTACATTAAGGCGAGTGTCTCACTTTTTTACTTTTTTTTTTGTTTGAAGAGTGAGATGCTTGATTTTCTAAGACTGGATTTTACAATAAAAAGGACATTTTTTTAGTTTTTTAGAATTTTTCTTAACTCCCCCCCCCCCCCCCATGAAAAAACACAAAATTTGAATTTTTTTAAATTCCCTACTCCTCCCTCATTTTTTGGCTTAGAGACATGGGGTAAATTTCCTTTTGTTCAGAATGGTGCACTTTACAATAGTACGATCCGTTTCATCAAATTATCATCCTCAAAAAGAAAATAATAATAAAAATTAAAAATGTTCGATTATTTTTGAAATATGGTTACATTTCCCCGTACACTTTTTTTTTTGTAGACAACTGAATTCTGAATATAATGAAGGAAGAACCATGTCCGTAAGTCGAAAATTGAAGATGGAGTAGGTTTTAGAAGTTGAAAAATGAGAAGTGATCAGAACGGCCAATTTTCGATTTAATTTTTTTTTCAATTCTCATTTTTTTTATAACATCAGTACTATATTCATTACATGAAGAATACTAGAAACAAACAAATACTACCTCATAACATAACATTTTGTTATTTTTGCTTCCACCCGATCCTCCTCCCTTCTTTCCCCTCTCCCTCAGCTCATACCCCCCTCCATTTTGAGGCACTTGCAGACAACTTTCATACCTAATTTTTATACACATGATTTGGGACATTATAAGGTGCCTTTTTATGCCAAAAAATTTTTTGGGAAAATTATTTCAAATTTCAGTGAGACACTTCCCTTAAGTAAGATACCTACCTAGATAAATAAATAAATGTACCTATGTATGTGATTGTGATTCTTGTTTATTTAATTTGTAAACCAATAAATTGATATTCTCCTTTCCATAAACACAAAAGAAATCTATAACTTTAAAAGGAAAATATTCTTTCGATCTATTTGATGTTTCCTCCATTAATTAAAAGGCTTTCTCTGAACCAGAAGACATAATCGGTATATGGCGTAACAATTTTGTTCTTTCTCTCTAAATTTATTCACTCCATTATGACACTGGTAAAAGTTATTTGGAAGTACACGCTGTAGAACCTTTATTGAAAAGAAAATAACTATATGGATAGTCCTATTATTAATTAGATATTAAGAAACACAAATTTTGCCAGTGTATCACTACTTGGTAGTTGAGCAGACAAATTCTGACGATATACTGAATTCTATGAGGCACATCTTCTCTAACTAATTAAATATAATCGATAAACTTATTGACTGATATTGAACAAAACAAATTCGTGTCAGTTAAACTTTATATATTTAACATACCGAGAAGTTACATAGAAATATGTTTCTATTAAACATATAGATATATATTCAATAAGATACAATTAACATGATATCTTGAACACTACGATTATTAAATAATGAGTAAAATCTAAAGATTACTCTCTAAATACGTCCTATTGATGATCAATCGCAAGCTAATTGAAGTAACATTTTTAACCTTTAATTAACCTGCTTAATGAGTTACTGATAATCAATTCATCGACTTAGCATTTTATATCGGCAATTAGACTTCAGATAGACTCTTCAATATTTCTCGTGTATATCCTACGTATATACAGGGAATAGGAAACAATGAATACGAGTATGACCCACTTTCTCAAATTGTAATGGAATGAAGTTAATAATTAAATTAATGTAAATATTTTTATTTTCAATTTAGCCACAAAATTCCATTGTTATTAAAAAATGGGATAATAAAATTCTTTCATTTATATTTTATTTAAATGTATGCAGTTATTGTAGGTTCCACATTTACGATTATACAAAAAAAGTTGCAATATAATTTATATGGACTTTTATATTTACTTTCTTATAATATGATCGAAAATGTGGAACCTTCCGATAACTTGGAATTCAAATAAGTTAATTTATTGACTATTGAAAAGAAGTATATTATAAGCGTTGATTATATAAGCGGGGATCGTTTGGATTATTTGACCGGGGATCAATTGACCGGTCACCATTATAGCTAGACGCATACTATTTTTTCAGATATTCACAATTAGTTTCAGTAACGTCTTTCAACGTCTTCTTGGAGTATTTTAATACTTGCAATTGTTACATTTTTTTTATCTCATTGCACCTTTTTTTTATCATTTTGTACCTATATATTCAATAGGTGCAAACTTTTACAGAAATGAAATAGTATAATATAAAATAGATCTAAGGAAATTAATACATTATTACTAAAATAGGCCAATAAAGTAATAATATAAATATATGTTAGCTACATGATTAAAATATTATTTTAGTGAAAAATTATAAAGTTCTATACTAATGGTATAATAATTAACAGATATAAATTTACCAATTGTGTGGATTTGTGAAAGGAGAAGAATTTTCGCAGGTTAAAAAAAAATAAAAAAAATTCACGTTCAATATTTATACCTAATGTGTGTTTAATTATGGACTTGAATAATTTAAAAGAGAAGAACACAGTGACTTTTTAAGGAATTTTTTATTATGATTAATTGACTGAAATTCACAAATAGCAAATTACAAATACAAGAACCTACCTACTGTTTTTTATGCTAAAGAACTTCATTGGTAAGCAATGAAAAAATACAAATTAGAAAGATTAAATGAAAAGTATTTTGGTGCTGCAGAAATAGTCTCATATGTGATTAGTATAGTTTTCAACTTCAATTTAATCTGATTTAGAATAACTTTATATTCTATGCATATTTTCAACATGTATGTTGTTGTATGGCTATTACAATAAATCATACAGGTACAGGCAAAATTAATAGCTGTTTCCTACTTGGTTATATTTAAAGGTAGCTACTCTACAGGCTCCAGGAAAAAAATGAGTTTATTACATAATATTATAGAAGTAAGGTCTGCGATCATTATTCTGCAAACCGCATACAATTCTGTTCTGTGTATATTTTATTATTTGCTTTTAAAGTTTTTTAATACTCTGTGAGCAACAATCGAGCGAATCTCCAACCTGACGCTGAGAAAGAAGATTGTACACTCTTTGTTTTGATTTCAAATTTAGATTTTTAAACTAACAATGCGTTTTTGGCCTTCTTTTAAGATATTAATTGTTTCTCCAAGTATATAAGCGTTTCTATAATAAGTTTATCCAAATTTAAACCTTTAAACGAATAATAAATAGGTTTATTAAACCAAATACCTAGTTGACAATCAAAACAAATGGTGTTCATTCTTTTTCTTCAGACTGAAATTAGAAAGTCGGAAGTGAAGTAGGTTTTGTAGAGTTTGGATTATAAAAATCTTCAAACGTATATAAAATTAAAAATATGCCATCAAATTTTATGCGGTTTGCAGCAAAATGATAAGAAACATTAGCCTCATTGATTTAAGCAATAAAAAATTTTGCTTGGAGGGGACCTTTAAAGTTTTTAATACTCTGTGAGCAACAATCGAGCGAATCACTAACCTGACGGTGAAGATATCAGAACAAACACTTTTCGTTTTTATATCAAATTTGAATATTATAAACAAAAAATGAGTTTTCGGTCTGAATTTAAGATAGGTATAAATATGTTTTCTGAAGTATAAAACGTTTCCATGATAAGTTGATCTAATAAAATGTCTAGCCACGAATATTAAATGGATATATTATACCAAATACCTACCTAGTTGACAATCAAAACAAATGTTGTGTATTCTTTTTCTTCAGACTGAAAATTAGTAAGTCAGAAGTAGAATAGGTTTTGTAGAGTTTAAATATTATAAAATTATTAATAAGCATATATGCTATCAAATTTGATGCAGTTTGCAGAAAAATGATAAGAAACATTAGCCTCGTTGATTAGCCTAGACATATAGCAATAAAACAATTTGCTTGGAGGGGGCGCTTTAAAAAAACTAATGTTAATTTTCACACTCGCTTGACCAGCGAGTGTGGTGGGAGAAATTAGGTAGAATGGGGGGAAATTAGGTAGAATGGGGGAAATTAGGTAAAATGGGGGAAAATCAGGAGAATGGTTGATAGTTAGGTAGAATGGGTATAATAAGGTAGGATGGGGGAAAATCAGGTAGAATGGAGGAAATTAAGTAGAATGGGAAATCAGGTAGAAGGGAGAAAACAGATAGAATAGGGGAAAATCAGGTAGAATGAGGTAAATTAGGTAGAATGGGGAAAAAGTTGGCTGATGCTAGAATGGAGAAATTAATGATTGTAGTACGTGATTAACGTCTGCTTCGAAGACAAAGGTCATATTATCGCTGATGTCAAAATGAAATTAAATACAAGGGACTCGAAGAAGCAGTCAGAAAGAAAAGTTGCTTCATGAACAAAGTCACCTACCACCGTCGGTGACAATGCTTATGGATGTAGAAAAGCTACTCAGTGAAAGAAGTCCCTTACCAAGGAATGTAACGAAAAGGGACACAAGCACCGTTCGCTGCACTCACGGATAGAAGAGGAAAATGAAGAGTTGGTAGTAAATGAAGCCTATGAGTCTACCTAAGATAAAGATCTAAGTACTTCTTAGTCACATTTTTGGTAAGTTACTATATTCACGGAGTAGCTTTCCTGCATCCATGAGCTAGACACCGACAGGTGGTAATTGACTTTGTTCATGAATCTCATCTTAATAAAATTACATTTTGAAGTCAGTGAATTGGCCTCTGATTCTGCAGCAGACGTAAAAAACCCTACGTAAGTAATTAATCAAAGCGACAATATTCTTAATTTCCTTCTCATTAAATTATCAATTTATTTTGAGAGGAAAAAGTTTTAGAAAACCAAAGTCATATCGAAATTTTGATAGATCACGTTGTTTGTTTTTCCAAATAAATGAAGTTCACAAAATATATATCATCGTAAACTGTGTAAATAATAATTAACCGAATCTCAGAGAAATGTAAACACTAATCTACCTATTAAATGATTTCAAGATGAATACCAGTTATATATTAATTGTGAATATCACACGCAGATGTGCAAACATTCTTTAGATGACGTGTACGGCAACACAACAACATTGTAGGTCTAAAACTTATGAAAATTTTCTACGTTTCAACAAATTAGGTGACACTTTTTCTATTTAAATCAAATTTTATTTTTTTATTAATCATTATTCTGATGAACAAGGTATATTGAATAATATAATCAACTATTCTGATTCTATTATATATGTATAGGTCCCCCCCTCTAATTACTCCTCCCCTGCTTACCACCCTATAATTAAGTTCCAGTAGTTCGATAAATGAGTAAAAGCTATCTAAGTATGTAAAGTTGAATAAATATTGAGAATAAATATATTTACTAACCATTAAACTGTTTTAGAACCACTATTTCGAAATTGATCAAAATACCATTTATCGTCACACCATGACGATAAATGGAAAACCTTCTTTATTGATACCCAAATATTGACACATCGATTTATTTTAAATATTGATGACCGAATTAATTTCTGATTTTATATTTTAGAAATGCAATTAAAAACAAGAAAATTGTATGAACATTAATTTTAATTTTTTCTATTTGAAGCGTAAAATCGCGCATGACAAATTCTATATACCTAATCAATTTCGGTAGGTTTGTCCTGAATGTACTGTATCGTCATACATCTCATCAGTTAAACTGACACTCTGATTGAAATTTTATATTAAATTACAGTACTTACATTTTTGTATCAATAATAAAAATATATGGAGACATCGATTTGTAAAATACCTAAACCTTAGATATGCTTCTAAGTCTTGTTATAGACGAAAATAACTGAAACGTGACGATAAATGGAGAGAGACGATACAACGTACCGTTACCCTAAGTCAAATTGCTATAAATCTATATGTTTAATTTTCTCCTTGCAGAACAAGTTATTTGATCTTCTCTACTTATAGTTAATATAGTAACTGTTAACAAATTATATTCGGCATTCAGTAATTAATTTCAAATAGCATCGGAAAATTATTTTCTAATTATGATAAAATATAGGCTTGCACGCTCCTACCTTGAGCGTACAAGATTTAGGTAAGTATAAATAGAGAGATAAGGTTTTTATTTTGTGATTAATCGATTTGAAATGTAAATTTTATGTAATAAAGTAAATTTCTGGACATTGGGTATAAATTTCATGAATTACATGTATGTATGTATTATAGATTCTATTAAATTCAGCAAACATTCTCTCAGGTTTTCCCGCTAGAAAAATAGATACTCGTGTAACTAAAAAGCCAATGTTTTGTTACTCAATCCATATTTTAGGTATTGTTGAATGTGTCAACGTATGGCAGTTTGTTAAATCGGCAGTCGGCACTAAAAGGAATATTAAATTATGTACCTACCTATGAATAGGCCTACGGAATAAGTGCGTAGGTATCCAAACTGTAGTATGATACGGTATTATTGGAACAGAAGCAATTAACTATATTTACACTAAAGACTTCCTATGAATCTGTATTTTACCCATGTTTTAACTTTTAACTAGACCAGATTGTATTTGGTGGTAAATTCCAATGATATGTCAGCAGATATTCAATTTCTGTAATAAAAAAATTCCTGCAATGTTGGAGGATATTTAGCTATTATATAATTCCTATAGGTATATTACCATTAATTTTTGGAAGAGAAACTGGAAAAATGTTGGAGGACTAGACAAATTGCCAAGTAAAATAGTATGTCTCATAAACTCTCCATTTCTCTCTCCAGCTCTCTCCAAAATTCAACAATTTCTCTCCAAAATGATCAAATTTTCATAAATTCTCTCCAAAATAACATTGTAGCATAGGAGAAAAATAGATAAAACTCGCCATGTGCAATTGGAGGGCTCAAATTAACTGTCACAAACTTGCCATTAAAATGTTGAGTTTGGACATGCTTTATTACTTGGACAAATTGATGAAAAAATGTTGGCAGCTATCCAGTCTGGAAAAATAGGTGCTTTCTGATGAACTAATTACTCTGTTGGAGTTTTACAGACTTCAAAAATTAATGGTAAATTGCTAAAAATTGTATAATCCGCAGCATTTAGCATATAGAGTTCATCTGTTAGCCTAAGCAGTTTTCCAGACTGGGCAGCTATTTCTCAGATTTTTGAAAAAGTCAGGAGTTCAGTGCACCAAATACAAACTGGTAACTAGAGGCTGGAAAATTGTTAGCCAATTTTATTTTTGAGCCAAAATTTCACCAAAAATCTGAACTAAGCCAATTTGGCAATTGGCTCATTTTTTGAAGATTTCAAGCCAAAAGTAGGGTCACGCTGGTAAATTGCATCCCTTTAATTCTTAATTGCATTATTGCGGCCCTCTCAAGAGAGTCTCCTGTCTCTAAAACTTTCTGAACCGAAATTACATTAAAATGTTGCCCAAGTAAAATAGTATGTCTCATAAACTCACCATTTGTCTCTCCAGCTCTCTCCAAAATTCAACAAATTCTTTCCAAAATGATCAAATTTTCCAAGTAAAATAGTATGTCTCATAAACTTGCCATTTGTCTCCAGACTGCAGGAACTGGTAAACTGTTCTCCCAGTCTGTATTTTGTGGTAAATTCCACCGACATGTCGGTGGAATTTTTTCCTCTTGAAAATAATATTCTGGCAAAGTCAGTGGATTTTTAGCTATTTATTCCTATGTTACCATTAATTTTCGGTGGAAAAATGGGTAAAATGTTGGTGGATCAGCCAAATTACTGGAAATTTATGGTGGATTTTTTCAGCTATTTCAAAAAGTCAGTGGAATTTTTTGCACCAAATACAGACTGGCTGTTCTCCAAGAAATCCTCTATTTTTGCCTTATGTTCACATTAAAATTAATGTTAATATAGGAGGAAATTAAGGTTTGTTCGCACAGAAAATGTTAAAAATGTCCCCTATTCTGCAGACTGGATTTGTCTCTCCAGCTCTCTCCAAAATTCAACAAATTCTCTCCAAAATGATCAAATTTTCATAAATTCTCTCCAAAATAACATTGTAGCATAGGAGAAAAATAGATAAAACTCGCCATTTGCAATTGAAGGGCTCAAAATAACTGTCACAAACTTGCCATTAAAATGGCGAGTTTGGACATGCCTTATTACTTGGCAAATTTTCATAAATTCTCTCCAAAATAACATTTTAGCATAGGAGAAAAATAGATAAAACTCTCCATTTGCATGATTTGCATTGAAGGGCTCAAAATAACTCCAAACTCGCCATTAAAATGGTGAGTTTGGACATGCTTTATTACTTGGAATGTTGCATAGCTATCAAAACAAGTGCAGTGCATGCTAGAATTTATTAATTTTAATAATTTATATTTTTAACGAGTGTTTTGAAGCTATGACGTTTCTGTTGTTAGACCAGACTTCAGGAAGTTACAGGAACTGGGTCAACTGGCCAGTCTGAAAAGTACAGCAGGATTTGTGGATTAATCCTGCGCCCAAGTCCTATTTCCTAATTCCTATGTTCCCATGTTATTTGCTGTGCCCAAATCCCAATTTCTGTACAAAATCCTGGGTCTGGTACTCTGGGAGAGTCAAGACCTTCTTTTCAGCCAGGAGACTGGGGAACTGGTAAAGTCACTTAAGTGTTCTCCAAGAAATCCTGTATTTTAGCTTCTGTTCTGAGTTTTCTCAAATCTCAGGATACGTATCTAAAAGCTGAGTGGCGCACCACAGTACGGGGCACCAGATTACAGCGCACCACTGTACATCCTTCTAGATACCTAGCCATGTTTTAAAGTGTGGCACAAAAGTCGCCATTTAAGAGAGAAAATGGATCCAGGTTGCCACATTTAAGATACTTTAAAGGAGAAATTTGGCTTTCTAGGTTAGATTTTACACTTGGAAACATCTATTAACTTCATGCCTGATGCATGTGTATCTCTTGAGACTATTTTAAGAGTGATTTACTTGTTATTTACATCCATACTTTAAAACATGGATACCTAGGTAATTTGAAAGAAGATTAATGATATATATATGGAATGAATTTGATAATTTTTGAAGACTATCGAATTTATGACTGACGGTACCTGAATCCATTGTATATACTATACAGTTTAATTCTTGGATTGAGATGTTTAATTTGGAATAGAAAATAAAAAATTTCATAGAAAACTAATAATTATTATTTTATTGGGTAACTATTGTAAAAATGTAAACTTTCTGTCTGAGGACTGAGGTCAGTGAGGTGTAACCGTATAAATAAAACAATCAGTTATAGTACATGTATCGGGGGACCAGTATGTATTTGGTGCACAAAATTCCACTGACTTTATGAAAATGCTGAAAAAATCCACCATAAATTTCCAGTAATTTGGCTAATCCACCAACATTTTACCCATTTTTCCACCGAAAATTTATGATAACATAGGTTTAAGTAGCTGAAAATCCACCGACTTTGCCAGAATATTATTTTTAATAGGGAAAAATTCCACCAACATGTCGGTGTAATTTACCATGAAATACAGACTGGTCGGGGAGTGTGCCGCCCGTCCACGAACCCTTCTGCCAGGCCAGACTGCAGGAACTTGTAAACTGTTCTCCAAGAAATCCTCTATTTTGGCTTCTGTTCTCAGTAAAATACATGTAAATATAGGAGTAAATTAAGGATTGTTCGCACAGAAAATGTTGAAAAATGTCCCATGTTCTGCAGACTGGCTGCCAGGACTTTAATTTTAGAAAAATTGATATTCTCTCCATTTGCAATTGAACTGCTCAAAATAACTGTCACAAACTTGCCATTAAAATGGCGAGTTTTGACTTCACGACATTCTTTATAACCTGAGGAATTCAAAATTTAAATCCAATTACATATATGAGTTTTGAATTTTTGAGTAGGTTTTGACTATTTGAAATGTAAGCTAATTAATTGGCTTTAACGTAAGAGACCTCTACAAACAATTGACTTTACCAGTTCATGCGGACTGGCCCACAAACTAGCAGATACAACAAACTACATTAATATCTCTAAATGATTTAAGCAAAAATATCTAAAAGGTGGAAAGTTCAGTTTGAAAACAGATGAGTTACCTGCCTGCCATGTTTATAGAGTATGTCAGTTAAAGCCATTTGATTGGCTTGCATTTCCAATGTTTCAAATTACAGTCCAGACTGTATTTCATGGTAAATGCCACTGTCTTGTCAGGTGTTAAAAGACTGAAATTCTCTATACATCAACATCAAAGTGTTATCCTTAGATGGTATACATCTAAGTGTTATCCATAGATGGTATGGTATAAGTGTCTTATCTTAATTAGTTTCAATGCCTGCTATATCAGAGTTTGCTTATAGTGCAATAGATCACCCGTTTGATGCTACATTTTGTTTTTCAGTTAATACAGAACTTGCTGGATCGTGAGCAGTGATACCTCATCCAACACTATTCCTAGTAAATTATTTATTGAAATATTTGGCTCCTGGAGAAAAAGATTTCTTTTGTTCCATTGTTAATTTTCACAGAAATTAGTGTAAAATTTGGGTTTGGAGAGGAAGACCTAACAATAACCAATTGGGTTGGATTTTGAACTCTATTTTACTTAGATATTTTGGGCTAATAAATTTTGCTATTGTATGCTGTGGCAAGTAATAATGCTCGTCCTTTCATGCAATTTTATTGGCAAGTTAATGACAGCTATTTTGAGCCCTTTAAATACAATTGAGAGACTGTGTTACAATGTTGTTTCTGAGAGAATTTATGATAATTTGATCATTTTAGAGAGAAATTAATTTTGGTTTGGAGATAGTAGGAAAGACAAATAGAAAATTTATGAGCCATACTGTTTCACTGGTAGCCGTTAAATTGCTCTAAAACAATTGCATGAAAAACAATTGCTCGAATGAACAATTGCTCGAATGAACAAAAATGCTCGAATAAACAATAATGCTTGAATGAACAATTGCTCGAAAGAACATTTGCTCGAAAGAACAATTGCTTGAAAGAACAATTGCTCGAATGAAAAATTGCTCGAATTATCAAATTGCTCGAATGAACAAAATTGATCGAATTATAAAATTGCACAGTTTTCAATTTTATAAAAGTCAGTTATTCATGAAGTGGAGCTGCACCTAACAATCCTTGTTTCTTTTCAGTAACTGATCATTAATCATTCTATAAACGATTTTAATTATTACTCATTCTGCATAATCTTTTTTTTTTACACTGTTTGTGTCATCTCGTATGTAACATGTGAATTGGAATCATGTGGTGAATCACTACTATTCATGTTTTTCATAAAACCTGAAAATTTATTTATTACTAGCCTATCTGTATGTGGTACCTCAATAGGTGAAATAACTCAATCACATGTTGCATACGAGATGACACAAATGGTCTAAAAATAAGATTAGCTATGCCGAATGAGTAATAATTAATATCATTTATTGAATGATTAATGATCAGTTACTGAAAAGAAACAAGGATTGTTAGGTGCAGCTCCACTTCATGAATAACTGACTTTTATAAAATCGAAAACTGTGTAATTTTATAATTCGAGCAATTGTTTGTTCGAGCAATTGTCTTTCGAGCAATTGTTTTTGAGCAATTTACCTAGAACCTGTTTCACTTGGATGCTGTGGAGCTGATGTTTAGATATATTAGTTTTAATATTATAACTTTAGGCTAGACTTCAAATTTTTCTTAATATTAAGGTTCTTAAAAAGATTGATCATCTTACTAAGATCAAAAGCTTTTCAGAAAAATAAAATATTTCACAATGGAAGACAACCCTCCAACAGTTAACAAATGGGATGGAAATGCAGTCAAGAATTGTCTAGATGATGCCACAAAAAGTGTAAGTATTTCTATGTTCAAAGAATGAGAACTAGCTAGCTACATTTCATTCCTTTATGAAAATAAAATTACACAATCTAGAATTTCATATTTTGTAAGCATTATTTCACTATTCTAGTAATATTAATTTTATCCATAATGACCATCAATTTGAGCCATTCCATAATTTATTCAAAGATACTATATTTAATCTATAGTTGCTACTTAAATATCACATACAGATGAATGAAACATAGCTATGATAATAGATGGAAATCAAGTTTTTCTAATATCTTTCTTAAAAGATTTTGGTCGTTTTTGGGTAAAGAATTTGCAAATGAATTGAGCTATTCTAAAAATAGCTAGCTATATGGGAATGAAATTTTACCAATAGCTTATGATCTGAAATATAGCGATATGAATATCATTGCAGGAAATGTATCGACTCATCTCTGGCTCTCCAAATAATTATTGTTTAATAATAGTGTCTTCTCTACAGGTAATGATGAACAAGATCTCCTCGACAGAATGTTTCAAACTCATTGATGGCAGGTTGTTGATATCCTCCCTAGCTGTGGGTTTCTCTTTATTTGGTCTGGGTTATGACTATTTGAATCCATTCCCTCAGTCCAGGTGAGTTCTAAATTGCTTCTCATCTCAAGTTATTCACAGCAACACCATGATATAATATTTCATTGAATTGATACCTTACAGTTACTAAATTACTTCTATTATTACTATCTATCTGTTGAAACTATAACCAAATCATTTTCCAAATGTAGATGTAGCTAGTTACTTTAGACTGGTTGTTATTCTCATTTGGTACCCTTTCTTACTTGTCAGCTCGATTAATTCACTTCATTTTTAACTTGGCTAATAGTCAAAAATGTACTAAATTAAATTATATTCAATTTAGACCTTAAATAGCTTGCTACCAAGATATGCAAAATTAGAAAAGATTACTTGTATTTTTTTAAATTTTGCATATCTGTTGTTTTCAGACAGCAAGCAATAGTAGCTACTTTTTGATTGAAATTCAATCTTGACAAACTTTTTTTCACAATTTATGCTCCAAATTATTTAATCTCAGAATTTCTTTATTATCTGAATAATCTCTTTATTCAGAATTTTCTCATTTTGCGAAGAACTATTTTTAAACTCACACTTAGCATACCTTAATGTATAATTTTGACTTGCATTTGCCTCAAAAGTTTATCGTTTTTAGAAGATTAAATGCTTCATGAAATGTCATCTGATATTCTTAAGTTATAGAATCGAAATATGTTGGATTTACATACAAAATTAAGTCAATCTAACAAATAAGTTATGTTTGTGATTTATTAGCTAACTGTTATTTTGATAATAATAATCTTATATATTGAGTTACCGGTATATTGACTTATAATTCTCTATTGAATGAAATACTGTGAACTGAATGTGCTGATGGACTTTTACAAACTAACTCTTGTTAATTGATTTGAAAATGTTTGTTCCACAAAAATCTTCAATTAGCTAGCTATGACCTCTACCCTTTTCAACAGAATGGTTCTGCTGTTGTGTGTGATGTGTTACTTTTTCATGTCTGGCATTCTCACCTGGTACACCTCTGCCATTGAGAAGGGAATCTTTGCCACTGTTCTGGATGTGGACCCCAGTGGCATTGACCCAACTAACTCTTGGAGTGCCTCCTCTGCCATGAAAAAGTGAGTTAGCTAATACTTATTCTAAGTAATTTTATTTTATTAGGAAATTGTTTTCTGTCTCCAAAATTCAGGTGAACTGTATGTCCCATTGTTTAGCTATAGCTACATAATTTTTTTTTTATTTCTGTAGCTAGGTAATCTTTTCATATGCTTTCATTAATAAATTTATTGTTATATTGAGTTAAATATTGATTAGAAATGAAGTCAGCTATATAAGTGCAGTCTATTGTTGATGTTTGAATTGATTTTAAAATACATTCATGATTTGCTCAAGATATTCTTAATTTTGCATATGGTTTTGGGTTAGTAGCTAATAGTTATTTGTACCAAAAAAAAAATTCTAATTGGATTTTTATTAAAAAACCGTTTCAGCAAGATGAACTCAAAATTATTTAATGGTGACAGAAAATTTTATCAACAAAGCAATTTTTTGCCCTACCCATTTTTTCTACGTAATTTATTTCCCATACTGTTTTAGTTAACTAATAACTTATATTAACTAGTTGCTAATACTAATGAACTGGTTATAGATTACAATCTTTAAATATTTATTATTGTTTATGTTTATTACTGACCACTGAGTGTAATTAGCTAGCTACTAATAATACAGAAATAACACAAAGTAACTCTAGGGGCTCTATCCTGAAACTGTCTGTGGTGAATGGAAGAGAAGGGGGGTGGCGTCCATTTGGCTCCGAACTGTTTTAAAGGATAGTGCAATGGTTATGCTCTTTAACTACGAGCTCTAAGATTTGTGTGTTTGGTAGGCCTCCTCATTTTCCTCTTCCCTCTGTAAGTGCAGCCATCGATTCTTGTGTCCTTTTTCGTTACATTTCTTGGTAATGGACTGTAGCTTTTCTGCATTCATGAACATTGTCACTGACACTGAGGTAGGTGACTTTGTTCATAGAGCCATTTTCCTTCTGACTGCCTCTTCTAGTTCCTTGTACTTAATTTTCTTTTGCCTCTTGTTCCTAAGCAGACGTCACATGACTTACGTCCCTACTAAAATATATAGCTATGTTTTGATTGACAATATTTATTTTTTATTCTGTTTCAGGTACGAAACAACCTACGACTTGACCCTCTCTTACTGCCACGGAAAAGACAAGAAAACCAAAACAGCGACAGTCTCCATGCCCATCGAGAAATACTTTGACGAAAATGGAACTCTGTGTTACGACAGGGTAACCCGTGATGTCATGAAAATCTATGATAGTATTGTGGGAAAAATGAAATAGAAAAGTGAATGTTGTGAGAATTTGTATTTCTAAATGTGATGGGGAATATGTTGTATTTGGACACTTATAGTACTCGGAAAGTTGGTGTTAACGTAGGTCATTACTATTCCTCATCTTTGGAAATTACTGCTTGTCCTATCTGTTAAATGTTAATACCAAGTTTCCAATTACTGCAAAATTCCTCTTCTATTGTTTCATTGTTTTATTTCTCGGTATTCTGCATTGTCTTTATAATTCTAGTTTGGTATTGGTTCGTTAATTTTATTCCGTCTTCACTATATTTCAATAGAGTTATATTAAAATTTTGATAAAACCCTGTAGTATTATTACCTCTACAGTTTTACTTTAAGTATCAAACAAAGATAGACCTGTGAATGGAAATTCATTTAGACTGTAGATAATTTTACTACAGGAAGGCCCTGCTTTTATCATCAAAATCACGACACGGATTGATTTCATATGGTAATAATAAAACTTTCTCATTAATAGATGGTGGAAGTAACCAACTATGGTAAGCTGTAAATTATTAGTTGGTTGCACATCCACGATCATAAAGAAAGAAAGTATATATACAACTTCACGATAGATGGAGGCCCGTAAAAGTGGAGGCAATTCGTAAAACTGGAGATAAGTCACATAATTATAATTAGAAAAAAGTGAAAGATACAGCTGATGCTGGAAATTAATTCATGGAGCTTAATTTAGTTTAATTTCAATGTAACAAAATACTTCAGAGTTGAAAAACCAACTTTCCCAAACTGTCGTAATTAGGACTATTATTTTTTTAATATTGTTTGTAAAGTTATGGACAGTTGTAGACGATAGCGCTAAATTCGACATGGAAGAAGAATTCAATTATATATATTGATCTAGAATTTATTTTCGTTTTTCAATAAAAATGTATATTCTTGTGAAAGTTACTGCATTTCATCAATATAGTGTCTCAATATAAATAAACTAAAAGGTTTAATAATGTAAAAGTGATCAACTCGCTTTTCAGGAAACTTTTTATTGTCGACTGATTACTCTTAAATTTTCTCAGTAGCTATACGTAACAAATGAATATAAACACATTTTGTTCGTGTTTTTTTTTGTTTGGAAAATATACATTTTGGAGGAAGCGAAAAAGCTTCTATTTGTTAGCAACTTATTAAATATGTCTTAGGACGTACTTCATTCTCCCATAACAGATGAAGCTCATACAACGGACAGTACAAGTACTGGAAAAAGAGTCTGTTTTACCGATCAGCATCCGCTGAGACGTCTCATTAGATTAATTGTGGATTTAAACTTAGTAATTTTTCTTTAACAGCATTTCAAAGAAACGCTAATGAAGATACATAATCTCAGATTATTATTGAATAAAAAAATTAATGAAAAATCTTATAATATATATACGTATAACTTACTAATATACAGAGTGCGGAGAAAGGCCCCGATCAAATTTTATTTTTCAAATTAAAGAGGTTATTTATTTACTAAATTTATCCATTTACATCTCATTCTCTTCCTATAATCATATACTTCAATGTTCCAGTCTAAATTTTGATAAATTTACATTGTCTTTTGTAAAAATAAGTCAACGTGAGGCTATTATTCAGCTACACTGCGCGGGAAAGCAAACCCAGAGATTGTTAAGCTGTTAAAAGCACCGAAATCGAATGTTAGTGATGCTGTTAAACGCTTCCAAGAACTGGAGACAACAGGTGGACGACCTCGCACTCCATTTAAAATCAAAGCCATTAGGGAGCGGATAAGGAGGAACCCCAAGCGAAGTATGAGAAAGATGGCTAAGAGTATGGATATCGACGAAAAAAGTGTGAAAACTATCGTCAAAGAAGACCTCAAGTTGCCCCCCTTCAAAATGACCAATATGCAACAGCTCACGGACTTGCAGAAACAGAAGAGGCTGGACAGATCAAAGATTCTTTTGAATGCAATGTAAGATGGCACGCAGGCTGGTGAGATCGTCTTTTCGGATGAGAAAATGTTCACTGTGAAGGCCAAGTTTAACTCCCAGAATGACAAAATTTTGGCAAAAAGTGCTGACAGTATCCCTCCATCCGTAAAGTCTGTTTTCCGTCGCCAAAAGCCTGCCTCTGTGATGGTTTGGGCTGCCATTTGTGAGAGATGGAGATTTTCGTCAAAGAAGGCGCTAAAGTTAGTGCAAAATCGTATATCGAAGATATTTTGACTCCAGGTCAAGTGGAGATGAAGAAGCACTTCAAAGACAGGCCTTTCACTTTTCAACAGGACGGTGCACCCTCGCACACAGCGAACAAAACTCGGGATTGGTGTGAGCGTCACTTTCCTGCGTTATGGAGGAAGGAATTGTGGCCTCCTTCATCGCCGGACCTGAACCCTCTGGACTTTTGTGAGTGGTCCATCATGGAGAAGGAAGCGTGCGCTACAGCTCATGATAGTACGGGAACTCTGAAGAAGTCCCTCGAGCGACAATGGGCCAAAATTCTCCAAGAAACGTTCCGTGCCGCAGTAAAGAGCTTCAGAGGTAGACTCGAGAGAGTAATCGGCGCCAATGGTGGTCATATTGAAAAATAATTAGTAGAACTGTTAATGGGTTTATTGAGATATTGTGTGATAAGTTTTGTCTTATATCATCCATCACAACTCATTAAATTAACATTTTTATATGATCGGGGACTTTCTCTGCACCCTGTAAATGTACTTACAAAATAATAAGGTAAGTAAAATATATCAAAGATATTAGAAACTTAATAGATATATGAATTACGTAAAAATATAGGATAGTTACAGCTTTTTAAAATTTCTATTGAATTTCTCTTATCTAGGAAAATATGGCGGGAAGGGGTAACATGATCAAATTACTGAAATCTAAAAACAGTACATTTAGTGATGATTGTAATACCTCTGGATATAATAAATGTATGACTAGATTCTTGTAGACGAATAGATTATTGGTTAAACCATCAAATTTTAAGAGTTCGTTGTAGTGATCTGCATTTCTGGTAGAACGGACAACCTTTGTCCGTTTATGAATCCTTCTCTATACGATTTTTACCTGTATTATGATTATATCACCATTTTTAAATAATTTGCTCATATATACATATATGTTATTTAATTAGTATTATGTATGAATATAACTGTCTAAATGAGTAATTGCCCCATATTGATTTAGTGACTAATGGTAGCTACTGTGATGTAGCACTTTTAGCTCCGACCCTTCACTTGGAGATGCTGAGCTTCTGGAAGCCCTCTTTTATCATTGTGGCGTCACCAAAAGGTTTCAGAATAATATAGTTTAACTTAGGACTCTTATTTCTAACAAATAGAAGCTGTTTCACTTCGCTCAATAAGTATTTATGTTATAATAAAAAGTAGCTTTATGACTAGTAAAATAACGAAAGTTCCTTGAACACCTTATGATATACTATATACTCAATTGTTCATTGCTAATTCTAAAATAAGTATCATAGCAAGAAGTTATCGTAGAGTTCTTTGAGGTTGGTATCTTCGTAATTTTCAGGCAGGTTCTTACGAGACGGCTTGCGGGGAAGGGCGTCCTTTGTGTGCCACACGAGTACCTGAAATTATAATCAACATTTAAAAATTGGGTTAGGGACATTCGAAATATTATTATCATTATTATATTGAGGTTTAGCTAGTGCTTCCTGTTCTATCAAGCAATATCTATCAGAAGTACAAAAATGGATGTGGTCTGTTATTTATGAAAAAAAGAGCAGCTAAAAGATAAACTTAGTGATTTAAAAAATGATAGTGATTCAAATATCTTATTCTAGATAGGTGTGTATTGCCACGGTTAACATCAAACGGGTGCTATGACAATTCGTCGTGGACAATTCGTCGCGGACAATTCGTCGCAATATTTTCCATATTTCATATTATTAATTCGTTTCATATTTCTTTTGCCATTCATTCTTTATATTTTCCAATTCTTTCAAGTCTTCAAATTAAAAAATGATACAATATGTACAAAATTTGGTATCTTTAATACAAAAGATTTTTCTAATGAATACGTAATCGTCCATTATTTTGAAATTGTTTATTCCACACTTCGAAGTAAATAAAAATAATAAAAATAATATCAGTGCTTGGTATGAACAATACGAGTAATTTATATAAATCTGAAGACCTCAGATTAAACCAACTCAGAATCTCTTGATGTAATTTAAAGGATTGAAAAATGGTATAAATTTTTGTTGAATTTGTGCAAAAAATATGTAAATACGAATATAAAAAAAATATAGAAAACTGTATGCGACGCTAAGAATTTTTCGCAACGAATTGTTAATGACAAATTGTCCCCGCGACGAATTGTCTGGACAGGCATCAAAAAGTAACCCCTTCAGTTTCACTCAGTGAAGAGGAAAAGAATGGATGGTCTGATTGAAAGAACTTTAATCTCTCTTGTTGATAATCAGGGCATTCAACAAATAAGTAAGACAGAGTCATGGCCCATGGGTACAAGACAAATTATTGCAATAATTGAGAATTTGTATGCCGACCATCAGGTAGCCATGAGTTAATAAAATATGTCCAATATGAAAGCGAGCCAAGACAGTTTCGTGTCAACGGATATTTTGGTAAGATGATTTCCATTATAGAAAAGACTGCATAACCTGAACTCCCATCAACCATCCCTATAAATGTTGTAAATTTGGGAATGGCTGAAAGGAGATGAAAACGAAGAAACGAGGAGGTTAAAATAAGGCCTACCTAAACTAGTAAACTGTTAAATTAGTTGCTGAAGGTGTCACTTAGCGCTAAATCAACTGATTACATCGGGATCCAAAGGATACCACTCCTATTATATATTTGAGGCATCCGCAAGGGAATACCTCAAGAATGGCCCTGGGGGCTATTCAACATTGTGACCTAATAATGATGCAAATATTTTAAAATGCTCTAAACATTAAAGACATTATTGATTGTAAAAGGTAATAGTAAAACAGTATACAATATAGGCAATCAGGACGAGGAAATGAATACCTTCTTTCACTAATATTTTTTATAAATTTTCGAAATCTTTTCAGACATGAATACCCATAGAATACCTCAGTGCAGTTTGTCATGAGAGGCTCTAGATCCCCAGGCTCCACCCCCAATTTTCTGAGAAGGTCGTCTTCTACGCCTATCGTATCGAGAGGAAAGTTCGCCTCTTCATCCTTGAGGAGAGACGTGTGGACAGCAAAACCCGCCATATCCAAAACGAAAATTCTGCCTGCCTTTTTTTTGGAACAGAATTCATCAATGTTAAAACAACACAATAATTATTGTTAAATTTTTATCAAAGAAGACATTCGACTAAAATATATAATATAAACTTTGTGATCTAGTCAGACTTCACAGTAATTTTCATTTGTTTTTGTTTAAAAATACAATGTTTTTCCATTACACCTTCCTCTGGTTTACCTATTGGCTATTTCTGAAATACTATATAGATATATGAGATCGGAATAAGACAAATGCGACGTTGATTTCTGTCACCCGCCATGATAATAGTTTACTAGCGTTCAAATTTCACAGTAACTTTTTTTTATTAGTCAACGTCGAGATGCTTCTGCATACTGACAAACAAATTTAGCGTGATATTTGTGTGCTTAAACAAGAATTTTGACATACCCTGTAAGCGTCATGGAATCCCACCACTTTCCCTTTCCTAACAATTGGTGAACTTATAGAGTGATCAGCCACGAAACCAACTGGAAATGCTGAAACTCTTTTAGTTTGTCTAATCTGAAACACATGCAAAGGCTCTAGAAATTGCAAATTATTTAATAAATGAAGCTACTCTAACGATAAAATAATCAATTTATCTTCAAAAGTGTGTAATTTTTAAATATAAACTCGCATATGAGAAAGTCATAATAAGCTCTTCGACGATCTTCTATAATTTAAACTTTACTTTTGTTCAAATGAATAATTTTATGAATTTAGGCCAAGTTTCGAGCTATCAGACTATTAGTCTATTATACATCTTCTTTAATATAAGAAGAAGTATATAAAAATTTATACTAAACTCCTGTTTTAATTAATTATAATTGAAAATTAATATTATAATGTACTTTTTTCTTATTCATCTTACATTTTTTTATCTATGATCTTATGTGACCATAGATACAGATTGAAATAAGAGTGGAATAATAAACATTATATATTTTTGTTATACGATTGATAATGTGGAATTGTTCGATACTCGTAACTTACTCTATTCTGATATTATAACAATAAATATATCATTATGAAGATAAATTATTAAAAGTAACTTTTACTCGCCTGTTTGAATAATTTTAAGTCGTATGTGTTGTCATCATCAGCGAAATAGACGACTCCTTCCTTCCTTTCTTCTCTTATCCAATTCACTGCTGCTCGTCTGAAATTCAAATGCATTTATTCGAAAATCAGTACCTACTTGAATATTTTTAGAGAATAAAGTGACAATAGGCAAGTTAAATCCTAATACCTAGACATAAAAGTAATCGGTGATAAAAAAGATCATCTATTTACGGGGATGTATAGGATTCGACGAAAATTCAATCGTGATTAATCATGAATTTTGAATAATAATTGTATTTCGTAGAAAAATTTCAGTCCTCACAATCCGAATGATAAAATCTGAAATTGTGATATTCCAAGTTGAAATACTATCAGTATTTAAGGTAATCAACTATATAAATAATTTGACGGTTAAAATGTAAATTAATTAATACAACGTATATCCTATGCATCATATTATCACTTTCATAGACTTGTATCCTTTGATTACCTTTGCAAAACTCCTTTCCCGAGCTTACTGTACTTCTTTTCTTTTAAGGTTTCAGCGAACATGTACCTGAATTGTACTCCAGAATCTTTCAAAATCTTTTCAATATCAGGGTATGTTTGCTGTCAAATAATAAGGAAGAAACAGTTTAAGAAACTTAATTTGCATGCAACGATATATTTATCAGTCTCTATTTTGATAGTTACCGGACCGGTTTCAACTACAACCCAGAAAATGAAGTCCAGATTGCGAAGTGTGTTGGCAACTCTAGTGATATCTGGACGCTGCATCAACCTTCTATAAGTTGGAGTTACAACGTACACCAGAGAACCACTACTAGGGACACCTACTTCATCCACCTCAGTGTTATTTCGTATGTGATCTGAGATCTTACACATATGCTGATGAAATCCAACAAAGATGTACCACAAAATTAAAATTAGTACGGTGCTATTCATAATAAGAAAAAGTAAAATGCGTTGTAGAAGAAGCATAATGATTAATCATTTAACCGAATTTTAAATTAACTCTAGAAAATGAAATTTGAAGATTTATCTAATTTTGCTTACATGAGACACTGACATGAGAATAAATGAATACAAGGTTAAAGATGACAAAAATACCTCGATGACAACGTTAATTAATATCAAAATACCCAGTAACCAGTACATTAATTATTATTCATTTGAACTAATTTTTATCGATTTTCGTCAAAAATTAAGGGACTCGATATATTTCAGAATTATGATATTAAAGAGCCCCTCCATTCTAAAATTTTATTACTCTATTCATTAGAACAAAGGTTACTTTTTATAAAACTGCAAACTATTTTATATTTGGTTCTATATTTTTATTAATATGTAATATTTAAGTTATTCTTGAAAAAAATTCTTCTATTCTCCCTCCGAATTCCAAGTAAAGATAAAGTAAGATCATTTGACTACAAATTAAAAACAATAACAAAGCTGATAGACACATTGAAAATAAATAAAAAGACAGTTACCTAAATACCATTACCCTAGAAAAAACATTAGGTAGGTACCTAAAAGTGTACCTAAATACCATTAAATTTACGATAATTTATGAAGTGTAGCACAAGAGAAACGACGAAAAAGTTGTACATCCAATTAGTCAAATTTACGATAATGCGATATTAAGTTAGTTTTTCAACTTTGTCTTCTATTTAATCTTAGAAATGTCGGACAGTGAAGCTTGAGTGTGAATATTTCTTATATAATTAATTACGAAAACGAAAACTTGATCCTGTTAACTGTGATCAGAGGCGTGTCCAAGATTCTCTCAAGGAGGGGGGGGGGGGATTTTCAAAATGGTTGTATACGCGCACGACTGTGATATATTATACAGGGTGACCCACAAAAAAGTGTACCCACCCTTGAATTAACATAATATTGAATTGAAAATAATTATCAATTAAGGTTCAAATAAAGCTGAAAATTATATATTTATAGTTGTATCTATCCATTATACCACCGCCATTGCTTCAAATTTATTGTTTGTTTATAAATAAAATATTTTTATTGATTTAAAGTTGGATACACTCTTTTGTGGGTCACCCTTTATATTAATATAGAACCTTAGCTCTAAAAATTTAAATCATTTATATTTATTTCAATTTAGAGTGGAGAGGAACTAATGATTTGTTTAGATATTATATTTGAATTTTTTTTTTCAACTATTTTTTGAATATTTTAGCTATAATTGTTTTCTTTATCAGATATGCAATGAATGTATATAAAAAACTCAATGTTATATCATAGAACACCTCTACCTCTTTCAAACGAACCTTGCCATATCTCACTGCACAGAAAATAATTGGCAACGTGTACCACATTTATACAACTGTTTCTATCATAATATATATAGACATAATCCGTGAGTAAACACGGAGCTATAAATTCCGTAAATTTTGTATTCGATGAAAAAAAGTTTCAATAATTTAAGGTAATCCATAAATTTTGAATACAATAATGGAGGAGTCCTCTGTATATACTTATTTATTTTACTAATATTATGAGTACGACATTAGAACATATGTTCATTATGAACTCGAACAATAATTTATTGAATATTATAAAAATAGAGATTTTCCTATCTTGTAGTCTTGGAACTTAAATTGTATGTTCTATTCAATTTATTAATTCAATTTATCGTATGAATTTCCAATATGTATTTTCTCAAATACAATAATTTATAAATATTCAACACTTCAGAGTTTGAAATTTTTCTCTAACCCTTGTTTTTGAATTGAAAATATGAGGATAGAAGTATAACAATTACAGTGTAACAATGTAACCCCGAGCATCTGTATAACCGGATAGAAACACCTGTGTTTAATACATAGTAAGTACCTTAATTAGCTAGCTTGATCTAACTTCAATTGAATATATATTAGTAAATTAACACCTTCATGACTAAATTATGTTCTGATGCAATTATAAAATTATTTATGTTAAGAATGAGTTATTTAGGGATCATATAATACAAAAAGTGCAATAGGTAACATTTTTTTTAATTAAAAAAATTAGGAAGTGTTGCCTATAGTCTACATACGGTAACATATTTCACCTACTAATTATAAACACTCCGTATATCTGTAAATTATTAGTATTTTTTGTATTGTTCATCATATGAATTTTATTAGTTAGATATAAAGTAACGTTACATTCTCGCACTATATTTAAGTGAAACCTTGCACACAAAGCATTCACTTTTGACTATCAATGGCAAACTACCAATATTGTCGAAATGCACAGAATAAAATTGATGATATAGTTTTTATTTATTTGTTTGTTTGATGGGCTATCACATCAATCAGAGTATCGTCAAAAATAAAATTTTCCTCCCCAAGCTTTAGGAGGGGGATGGTGACCAAGCGCATCCCGATATCCCTCATGGAGGCAATCACCTCTTGAGAGCAGATCCATAGGTGCTTCAGTGAAAAATTGTTTGAGGTCCTGTGTTGGTGTAGTTTTGGATTTTATGTGAGGATGTAGGAAATTGTCCCAGTATCTGCAGAACAATACGTACTCACACAGATCAGAGTCCAGAGACCAATCCAATGCGTGAATGAAGGAGGAAGACTTTTTGAGTATGGTTTCTTCTTCAATATTATCATGTAAATCTTCATCGTCGTCACCATTAGATAAATCACCAGTGGAACTGGAACTCAGTACAATCTTTACAGCTTCTTATATTGTTAGAAACTTGCAAGTTTGTTGGCGTACTAATAGCCAATTATATCATATTAAGTTAAGTGTGAGTGTTCTGAAGTATTATGTCTGTCTGATCTCGGTTGCTCAAAGGACATGGTGAAACAGCAATATTATCATGCATGGTTGATGTAACACTATTGTGTAAATATCTCTAATATCAGTACTGTACTATTCTTCACATACCACAGTCAACAATCACTTATCTCTGCTTGGTCAGCATCAGGTGACTTTCTACCAGATGTAGGATATTGTCTACATGTTTTTAGGCTCGTTGACAACGTAAGAAAGGGTGTATTCAGCTATTCAAACTTCTTAACCCTAATTTTCGATTTAAGTGTGCTGCCTTGATGACGTCACGATAAAGAATCACTATGGTGTCACTGCTATGTATTTTTTTGTATATTTTGAGTCCACTGAATACTCACAATCAAATCCAAATTCTAGTGGCCACTTAGGCTAGTGAGGCTACTCAGAGTGGTTTTAGTAGTGAGATGAAGTTCACTCTAATTTTGCTCGCTCCAATTTTGACTATTTAGTATGCATAAATTGCTTGAAAATCAACCTATAAATCATTTCAATTCAATTATAAGTCTACAGTCTACAGAGGTACATTTTTAATCGGCAAGATTATCTTTGAAACTATTATAATTTATAAAGTAAAATGCATTCACAGTTTTATCAGCTGTTCACTGAAGGTCCGAGTTTTCATTGGAGAGAGAGCAGAAATAATTTTCCTGCACACCCAAAGACTGCAAGTTCAACACTGAGCGCTAATGAGGCGTCAAGCGGGGTTAGGTGTGGACCATGATATAATAACTACAGGTATGCTCGAGCGGAAGTTCCTCAATCCACAGGTATGCTCGCGCGGAAGTTCCTCAACCCACCCTTAAGGCCTAAACACCTTTGGATGAACACTAGTAGGTATTGATGAGCACTAGTAGATAATTAGGTAGGTATTGATCAACATTCAGTAGGTAACTAGGTAAGCTAGGTGTCACTAAAAACCTAACAGGTATGTTTGCTAGAAAACCAAAATAACACATGTTCCTCGCATCGTGGTTGTGACGTCAAGTGGATCCATTCTAGTTTGTTTACTTTCATTCCGCTACTGTATATTGAATATATTCGTACCTACCTGCCTGCCAAAGTGCTTCTTGACTAATCGCTAATCTTATACAAATAAATTAAATAAAAACCTAATAATATTGATATTCTGAGCAGTGTTTGGGAGTTTTGAAGTTGCTGTAGAGTGTAGATAATGTAATTAAACTACTTAGGTTCCCAAAGGATCCACAGTTGAGAAATGATTGCGGGAACATAAATGTAGAAGAAGTGATTGTTTTAATACTAAGTGACCTACCTCTCAATAGGTATAGATAGACCGTATATAGCTACACTATAGGTAGGTACTTACCTCTCAATAGGTATAGCTACACTGTAGCCTGTAGGTAGGTACTTACCTCTCAATAGGTATAGTTACACTGTAGGTAGGTAGATACCTCTCAATAGATATAGCTACTTTGTAGGTAGGTACTTACTTCTTGATAGATAGGTGCAATGTAATTATAGTATGTTAGTAGTTACCTACCTCTCAATGGGAAGGTACATTAACGCTATAAGTAGGTAGGTACCTACTTCTAAACAGGTACTTACACTGTAGGTAAGTTCCTACCTCTAAATAGTTATACATATCAAGAGTTAGCCTCAGGTAGGTAGGTACATATCTACAGTGTAGCTACCTATTGCGAGGTAGGTACCTACCTACAGACTACATTGTACGTACCTATTTATCAAGAGGTATGTACCTACTACACTCTAGAGTCTACAGTGTAGCTACCTACCTTTCAATAGGTAGTCTGAGGTAGGTACACTGCAAGACTGCAGGTATGTACCGGTTACTATTCAGTCGTCCGACGTCCCACTAGTCCGCGCCCCACTAGTCCGACGCCCCATTAGTCCGACGCCCCATTACTCATTGGTCTGACACTTTTGTAGTTTAATACTTATTTAACATAAAATATATGTTTGTAGGGGGGCGTGCCGCCCCCGAACCCTCTGCCAGGACATCAAACAATCATGAAGTGCGCAGTACAACAAACTAGCGGATACAACAAACTATATTAAATGATGAAAGAAAATGAGGGATTGCATAATACTAATTAATATTAGAAATAAAGTAAAATAAAAGAGTAATATAAAATTTAAAAAATGAAAGAAGAGAACAATTATTTTATTGTTTAGATTAGTTATTAATTATTGAGTAATGAGTATAGGGTCGGACGGCGTATCACAGCGCATACCATTTTTATGGGGTATCACTCCGCACCTCTTATAATTAGAAAACCACTTGTTTTAGCCATATCTGATTGCACCATAATTTCAAACATCTTCTTTTCTCCCATAAACATCATGAGGCACCATTATCCTACTAGTAATTCTAGAGCTAAGTCGCGATGCATGTGGTGCTCTTAAAACGAGCTGAAAAAAGTTTGCGCTGGTGATTTTTAACTCCCGTAAACTCTCCAATAACTCGAGAACTGAGATTTATAAATTCATATCGTTTCAACACGTTAATACGAGCATTAACAGTTACATTATGAAAAAATTTCAACTTCTCAGTTTTAATGGTTTTCCCGCCACAACTGTGCGCAGTGATACCCCAGATAATTAAGAGGTAGAGGGGATCACTCCGCATCATTAATAACCATTTTTGTATGTAAATAAAAATAAAATTATGAGTTTTTAGCTCTTAATAAAGGCATAAATATTGAATAAGATTTTATTTAATTATAATATGCATTAACAATAAACTTACAATCGTAGTAGCTATGCTACTTGATGTGTGGGATATTAATTAGGAAGAGAGGATATTGATTAACAATAAACCTACGATCGTATTAAATTATTTGATATCAGTAGTTAACTAGCTACGTAAGATTTAAGTGTTAAATTTGCTGCAGATTTTTAAATAAGGGTTAAAAAAGTAAGGGACAATAAGATTGGGGAGAGGGCATGTTGAGAGGGAAACACAGACATTTAGATGTGGAAAAAGGGGGTTTTGATGGGGGAGGTGGTAAATAGATGGGGAAAATTGAATTTAGATGGTGAAAAGGGGGATTTAGATTGAAAGAGAGAGAAATTTCGATGAGAGTAGAGGATGATTTTGATGGGTAAAGAAGGGGTTTAGGTAGGGGGTGGGAGGGGTATTACAATTGGGAGAAGAGGGATTTAGGTGGGGAAGAGAAGTGCTGTATTTATGCAATGAGCAGTAATACCCTTTCATGTGCGCAGTGATACCCCGATACACTCACTATAAAAGTTGCACACGAAAAAATGTCAATAAGTATTTCATTTATTTTAGTATTATTTCGAAACTGGTTGAGAACCATCCTAAATCATGATTATTTTATCACGAGCAAAAGAGTTTCTCTAGTACATTTAGTTTTTGAGAGAATGAAGAATTTGCGGGATTGTGCGCGGTGATACCCCGCCATACCTTATACCTATTTAATCATATTTTTTATTTTAATCAAGAAAATAAAAGGAAAAATAACAGAAAGGTGTAACTGTCGGACTATTGAGGCGTCGTACTAATGGCACGTCTCCGTATGTACCTATGGTACCAAGCAAGAAATCAAAATACCAACCATAGAAAGCAATTTAACCACGATGAAAATAGTATTATGTATTAGATACCTAGGTACAAAATGTTATACATAACTTATTTATTCTATCTTCTATACTTTTCATAAGAGACAACTCTCACAGTCTCACTAGATAGGGATCTAAGTGCCTTGTATGTACGCTATTGTGTAGTACGTTACACTGAGATGGGCGGAAAGCACATCAAAAGTACTAGTACTAAGTACAAGTACTCATAAATCAAAGTACTTGAAGTAGTTGCCCAAGGGCTCAAATAAGAAAGTTCTTTGAAAGTAAAAGTACCAAGTACTTTTTGAAGTACTTTCAAGTGCTAAGTACATTTACTATATAGTTTAAATACTAATAAATCATATAGACGTATGATGAAGTCTCCGTTTTTCAAGTGAATTAACAAAATTGTTCAATTAATTTTATAATTACAATTTCTCTGATCATCACAGTGACTCTTTTCTCTGATAGTACATCATTACAGTGACTCTTTTCTCTGATAGTACATCATCAAAGTGACTCTTTTCTCTGATAGTACATCATCACAGTGACTCTTTTCTCTGATAGTACATCATCACAGTGACTCTTTTCTCTGATAGTACATCATCACAGTGACTCTTTTCTCTGATAGTACATCATCACAGTGACTCTTTTCTCTGATAGTACATCATCACAGTGACTCTTTTCTCTGATAGTACATCATCACAGTGACTCTTTTCTCTGATAGTACATCATCACAGTGACTCTTTTCTCTGATAGTACATCATCACAGTGACTCTTTTCTCTGATAGTACATCATCACAGTGACTCTTTTCTCTGATAGTACATCATCACAGTGACTCTTTTCTCTGATAGTACATCATCACAGTGACTCTTTTCTCTGATAGTACATCATCACAGTGACTCTTTTCTCTGATAGTACATCATCAGTGACTCTTTTCTCTGATAGTACATCATCACAGTGACTCTTTTCTCTGATAGTACATCATCACACTGACTCTTTTCTCTGATAGTACATCATCACAGTGACTCTTTTCTCTGATAGTACATCATCACAGTGACTCTTTTCTCTGATAGTACATCATCACACTGACTCTTTTCTCTGATAGTACATCATCACAGTGACTCTTTTCTCTGATAGTACATCATCACAGTGACTCTTTTCTCTGATAGTACATCATCACACTGACTCTTTTCTCTGATAGTACATCATCACAGTGACCCTTTTCTCTTATAGTACATCATCACAATGACTCTTTTCTCTGATAGTACATCATCACAGTGACTCTTTTCTCTGATAGTACACAATCACAGTTATTTATTAAGGGAAACAGAATTATTAAGTTCATTTAAATAGAAAAGGAATCTTTATTTTTGCTGTTTCCTGTAATTTAACCCATCAGAGGGCACTTACCCATAAACTCATCAGATTTGTCTAGTTTTTAAGTATGTCATTTTTAACACTTTCAAGATATTTCTATTCTTTGGAATTTTTTTCCTATTTCTTAAAAATAAAATATATATTCTTCGGAAAATCTTAATTTTATTGTATTTTTTATTGATTATTTGAAAGACAACGATGTCTGTTATTGCCTGTGGTTTATCAATATAATATAATGGTAGCTAAATATTTGAAAAAAAATAATGAAACATCACTCGAGTGATACTTGCCCGCTAAACGGTTAAAGGTTTCATTGCGTAAAAATTTTTAATAATGAAAAATTTTAAACCATAAAAAATGTGCTAAAATAAAGGGCTCATCTTCTTTTTCATCTAAATTGTTTAGTATAATTGTATTAGTTTATATATATTCGTCACGTTGGTAGTGATAGTGCAACAGTCTCCCACTGTAATTCTCTCACAACTAATAGGTGTAAATTAGGGATTTCAATCTTTTGAGGGGCTGAGTGTTTTTTTTTTAAATATGAGGAAAGATGGAATGATTGTTACTTTTTACCTGGTGTTGGGATTACGTTTGTTCTGTAGTGAGTTCATGAAGATGTCTAAGGGTAATAGATGTTCGAGGTGTTTATAGGAAATGTCATCAGGACCTGTGAAGGATGTATTCTAGGAAACCCGGATGACCTCGGTAACCATTGTCGGTGCTTCTGAGTGCATGTTCAGTGCAGGCGACGCAGTATAATCCTATCTTTGGGGCGAGTGAGTAACCTCCTTTTGGAAGTACAGTATGTTGTGTGTGGTTTTGGTTTATCTACAATATTTGTTTACATCAGTGCGTAGATTAATTGTGTATTTTGTTACTTTTGCATCTGTCGGATAATATTTATTGCACCTATATCAGTCGAGTATTTTTTTAGTAATATTTTAGACATTATCGTCGAGAATTTTGGTAAAATATATCCTTCAGTAGACGATTCAATTCTTTATTTTATGATCGATTATATTTAAAATTCAGTAGAATCAGATATTTAGATGATATTTGGAATTGTTCCCAATCGATGGCCAACGACCAGTGATTATAATTCTCCAAAAGGGTTCACTTTAATTCTGGTACAGAAAACTCTTAATGAATTCTGATTTTAAACATGGTATGTCCTTATTATTTTCTTTTTACTGGGATTACTTTATTAAAAATATTGTCATTTCTCATTGATACCATACTATGATATCTAATTACAAATTACAAATCCTTTATTTTCTGCTAATTAATTAATTTTAACAATAATCGAAATAAAATAATAAATTATAATGGTATCATACTTACTAACTTCTGTTATTTAATGACATCTGCTGTATGAGAACACCTCTCCTTGGTAATTTATATTCTAAATAAGTTATTTGATTTCACAATGTCCATTTATCCAATGAAAGTGTTATTATCGTTAGTTATATTGTTATTATAAATGCACCCAAGAAACAGATATTGTTATCATCTTTATATTATTATTTTATTTTGCTATGCGCCCACGAAACAGAAACTTATCAAAATACATTATTTAATATATCTGTATTATTTCTAATTAAATAAGTCCATTTTACAAGTCAGTAAGTTTGATATCATTACAATTTATTATTTTATTTCAATTATTTTCTGTGCGCCCAGCAAATAGAAAAGATCCTAGTGTGCCCCACAAAAAATTGTACCCAATTTTGAAAGAATATAAATATTGTATTTATTAGTAGATAAGAAAATAGAAGCCAAGTAAAATTTAAATTCGGTGAAGACTTTAACACAGATAGTAAAAACACCGATATTTATAGAATAGTGTTTACAGAACCAAATTAATCTTTGTAGATTTTAAGTTATAATAATTCAGAGTGCTCACTTGTAATCTTAAATTCTTAAGCAATGAATTGATACATGTAAAAAATATAATTTAGGATTAACTTTAACTCATTTTTTCATCTCTTTAGAAAAACAATATTTATATTAGGGTACGGTTACTATGGATGCGTATTCAAGCGATTTTTCGCACTGACGACTTCTAAAGAAATCGGATGAAAATCTAATTCTTACTTTCCAATGGGAGTGGTTACAGTGGCTGCGATTTGGTCGTTAGAATACGTACGAAGTCGTCAGACTAACTTCAGCGTTCAAATGAGTTTGATTTTTTCATGCGACTATCGACAAATTTCGGTAACTTTTGTGTATATTTTTTTTCGACTGCTGTTACTGCTTATTCATCCGTTTTGGAAATATATTATATGATACTATCAGGAAAAATAAATGTATTATTTATAATATATATTTGTTTATATAAAGGTTTGAATTGATTGTTACTCTGTACAATTTTTTTCCATAAAATTGACATGTAATATTCTTATAGTTATATAAGAAATATTCTCCTTATTTTTCTATTTAGGTATTTCAAAAATTGTATGCAGTGAAAATAATAATCAAATTAGCGTCGCGTTTATTATTTGAGAGGCACACAGGTAGGTGTTTAATTCCTCTCGAACATTATATCAAATAAACACAGTTCACACCCACCCCTATATTAATTGGAAGAAACATACTGACGATCAGAAATCGCGTACAGTGTAACAACCTCGCACTGACGATCAGTTCTGACGATATCGTCAGTGCGAAAAATCGCTCGAATACGCATCCATAGTAACCGTACCCTTAATTCATAGATGAGAACGATTTCTTGTGAGTCACCCAACTGTAATTGGAATATCTAATTAATGATATAGAACTGAATTCATTATTTTCAGTAAAATGATACTGTTATGTATTGTATTGAATTAAAGACAATAATTAGGCTGTTGTGCTTCAGTCCAAGAGATTTAATTATTTATATCAAAATATAGAGAGACGATTAGATTTGTATCTTACTCAATTTTTTTTTTAAATTTAAGTGCAATTAACACTTCCAAAATCAACCTGATACCTTTCATGCGGTAATTAATATTCTTGTTAGTGCTTTGAGGTTAAATGATCTCGTTAATATTTCTATTATTTTTCAGTAGTAACCCACCTAATAATTAGTTTTTGAAGATGTCTACCAGCTCTATCCTTTTAAGGCTGTTGATTGTTATTTTCATAGGCAATACAATTGCAGAAGGTTAGTACATAATTACTTCTCATTAAATCTCATATTGATTTATATACATGTTAGTACATATATTTGATGATATCTTCTGTATGTTAAAGAAACTCTCGAATACGCGAATTAGGTAAAAACTGAACGACTGATGTTCATTATCGGTGAGGTTTTTTTAAATATTTTATTTCTAAAATAATTATTCTTCTGGTATGCATAAAGAAAAGTTGATCAATCAAAGAATGAAATTTCAAATTAATATTTTAAAATAGAATGATAAAATGATTTGAAAGAGATTTTTTTTAAATTATTTAAATTTTTTATTAAGATTGCTATAGCCTATCAAAGGAAAACTGTTCAAAAGCCTTTACTAAGAATTTCTCTTATATTAGAAAAGAAATAAAAAGTGTTTTGCATTCTAACTAGAATTTTTTTGAAATATTAATTATGTGAATAATTAATTACTTATTGGGGGCTATTACCGGAGAAATTTATGGAGTGTAACTCTGGAACTACAGGTGCAAACAGTGAAAAAAATATAAAACTTGGCAACTGTAAAGAAGACATGAAAAATTGGGCATCTGTATAGAAAAAATGTAAAACTTTGTAACTGTAAAGAAGACATGAAAAATTGGGCATCTGTATAGAAAAAATGTAAAACTTTGTAACTGTATAGAAGACATGTAAAACTTTGTCACTGTACAGGGTGGGTCAAAAAAAGCGGAACCAAATTTTGATTTGATATATCTCAGAAACTACTAACGTTATGAATTTTCTAAAATCATCATTGAGTTTGTATCCTTTTTCTACATGAATGGTGAAAAATTGAAAATTATTCATTCATCAATATTGATGCTATAGTGATTATAGTAAACGGTGTCATAAGTATGCTTGCGCACAAACATAAAGTTACGAAGATTGATTTAATTATAGAAAAACACTATAATATCTTATATTTATATCATATCATTAATAATCCATTACAAAATATATATTTAATCTATATTTCTTCCTCACTATCTACCGAATCCTTCCACATGTCCTCCATTTCTTCCCGAATTATCTAATTCAATCCATGTTCTCATTACTGCCATAACGATCGCTGTGCGACATTTGCTAACTGATGTGTTTCAATAATTGCATTATATTGCAATAAACTATGCAAATTAGGTGCCCCCAAGATCACTGGACATGACACCAGGTAATTTTTTCTTATTTGGACATTGAAGAGTAAGAGTACTCAACTCCGCCTGTGAACTTAGACGACTTGAAGGAGAGAATCACGACTGAGTGAATTTACTTTAAGAAAACTCTGCATTAATTAAAAGAGTTATGAGCGCAATGAGAACAGGCATTGAATTATGTAAAGAAATGGAGGACATTTGTAGAAATTAAGGAAGGAATTAAGACTAAATAATAATTTAATAATGGTTTGTTAATGATATATTATGAAGGATTGTTGTGTTAGGTATTTTTATAAAAAAAAAGGTGGTAAATTTTTCTGTTTGTGCGCAAGCATACTTATGACACCGTTTACTATAATCATTGTAGCATCAATATCGATTTATGGATAGTTTTGAATTTTTCACCAATTTTGTAAAAAGTGTAGTGAAACACAATGTTGTCTTTAGAAAATTCATAACGTTAGTAGTTCATGAGATATATCAAATCAAAGTTGGGTTCCGCTTTTTTTGACCCACCCTGTATAGAAGACATGTAAAACTTTGTAACTGTATAGAAGACTGAACAACTTTGTAACTGTATAGAAGACTGAACAACTTCGTAAATGTATAGAAGACTGAAAAAACTTTGTATCTGTATAGAAGTGTGCACGGACAATTCGTCTACGGACATCTCGTTCACGGACATTTCATCCAACGGACATTTCGTCCACGGACAATTCGTCCACGAAATGCTTTATTTTGTAATATAATTATAATGTGCAGTGTATCTATTGTTTATTATAGGTTATTTATAACATGCTGCAATATAAAAGTAGAAACACCCAATTTCGATGGTCTTTGCCTTAATTCTTATCGCAATCTTCTTCTCCTGCTCTTACTGGCCGGCGACAGGAAAATAATTAAACTGAATACTTTATTTAATGATTACAGGTAGGCCTCGCTTATATTGTAATTCGGATAATTCGGTCTTAAAAATCTATAATAATAGCGAGGCGTGTCTCTTAGATATTATAGTGCATAAAGATAGAAAACGGAAACATTTTTTTCTATATTTACAATAACTACAATCATTTGCAGTACATATGGGAGGGATCAATTACGAGTAAAATATTAAAGAAATAACCAAAATGAAAACATTATTTTGTAGTAATATTTAAAGAAAACAGTGCAAAAAAAAATATTATATTTTGGAAACGAAAGATTAGGGGGAAAATTATTAGCAAACGCATAATTAACAAATTCATAAAATGAGAGAAAATTATTATTGGTAAAACAAGTTGAGGTACATTTATATGATATAGAATTTTTGGCAATACTTTATTTCATAAGAAACTAATTATTAGTATTATTTTTATTAAACAATCAAATTAGAGTATTATAATTCACAGTTAACTATTTTGAAACTCTTTAAATTAGGTAAAATATTTTGGAATTGCTCATTATCCGATAATACTTTTTAGAAACGACGATTTGGCAGGAAGCGAGAATGCAAGAAAATATAATCCAAGAATATATTTTGCAGTACGATATTTCTGAGACGCTCCGCCCATCCCTCTAAGATCCAATGGCAGAGCTTTATTCATACGACGTCATGACTTACATCATCAAATAATCAAACCAATCACCAAATAATTAACCTATTAAATAATAATATAAAGTATTCTCAAATTATTTAGTTGCAATAATAAGATATCCAAAGTAACAAAATGTAAAGAAAAGGCACGACAATGTATCGAATAAAGTTGAATGATTAATGACGTCAGAGTGGGCGGTCGTTAGCGAGGCAGGCGGTGGTTAGCGAGGCGTGTGGGCGGAGCATATAAGTTCGCAAAATATATTACTAGATTCTAAAAATCTGGAAAATATTGTACTGGAAAATAATTTACATTATTTTCGCCGTTTCGATTTTATTTTATTTTATTTTATTTGTTTCCGCAATATTTTCTTCTAAGATATTCGTTTCCAAATTAACATTTTTCTAAAAAAAAAATTAATAATATGTGGCTCTGAAATGTTTTCATGCCTCAAATATTTCCCAAATAATATTTATTTCAAATATTTACTTCTAAATTATTTTTCCGTTAAAATATTATTTGAAACTATTTTCCTCTATTATAGTAGTATTCAAAGTGTATGTTTTCTAAATATTTCACTTCAAATTATGATATTTCATTTAATTTTCTTACAATTATACAGTTTCTAAAATAGTTGTTTCTGAATTGAATTCTCTAAAAATATTTTACCTCAAATTGATGTCACCCGTACATATATTTTAACAATAACTACCATAAACATCAATATTAGTACTCAGATTAGCTTATTAGCTTATTGGAAGAATTATTGGTTCATAAATTAATTTTTTATGATAGATTTTTTTCAACAGTGACTGCATAAAATACATACATGTATATAATATACTACTAAACAATTGATTGATAATTAAATGTGATATAAAGTAAATAGCTAGATATTGGTACTTTTTAGTGTTACGTTTAAATATATAAACGTAAACATGTCCGTGTTTTCGGGCTGTTCCATATTTTCGGACTCGGGATAAAAGCATAGAAAATAATTAGCATTTACCTCTATTGTAATTATTTTATTCTCATTCTTACGTTTCCACTTTTAGTCTTGTTAGTACCCTGTTATTTAAGTTCCATATTTTGGATACTCATAACTCATTATTTAATGCAAAATATTACAGGAGGTAAATAATTTAATGATACAGTCAACCCGTTTAGCATATCCAATTTCATAACTGTAATCAATTGATAAACATTTTTTATGTATTCATATTAAATGTTTTGGCTTAAATCACTATAATTAAATTATATTTTTATTTCTTGCTATTGATGTAATAGTAAAAAATAAAATAAAATATATCCCATATGCACTTCAAAATACAAAATAAAGAAATTCGTGGACAAATTGTCCGTGGACGAGATGTCCGTGGACGAAATGTCCTAGACCCGTATAGAAGACATGTAAAACTCTGTAACTGTATAGAAGAGATGTAAAACTTTGTAACTGTGAAGCAGACATGTAAAACTTCATAACTGCATAGATGAAATGTAAAACTTTATAACTGTAAAGAAGGCATGTAAAAATTTGTAACTGTATAGAAGACGTGTAAAACTTTGTAACTCTACAGGGTGTCCCAAAAAACCGATACTCAAATTTCAAAGGCTTTAATTCAAAAACTATTAAACTTACAAAAATTAAAAAATCACATTTGTTTATTAACATTTTTCTATCTCTGTACAAAATTTTAGATGAATCGATTTAACCATTTTCTTTTAGCTGCATTTTTAGTGACCAATAGCAAAAACCTGCTTGCGCACTTTCAGTAAAACACTTATATCACAGTTTGAAATGTTCAAGAAGCACTTATAGAAATTTTCCAAATCACTGCATTAAAAAGTGGATTAAATGTTACTAAATCTACATTCAACAGAATTGTAACCTTAAATTTGAATTGACATCCTTACAAGATGCACGAGCGAAACAAACACCTATATGATACCGATCTTCCTTGGAGGCTGAATTTTGCTCATTGGTTTTAGCAAAGAAATGTCCGGTTTGTGGACGATAATGTGGTTGGTGATTAGACCACTTTTCATTTGAGTGGCCAAATAAATTATCATAACATTCGCACCTATTCACCGAAGAACCAACCGGCTACTTTCCACTTTGACGTAATAATTTCGTGAGAGAAAGTCTGTGTGTGGATTGGACTAGGTAACAATGGCCGACTTGGCCGTATAGTTTGTCCTTATTTTTACAAAAATAATTTAAATGGAGATAGATACCTTGATCTAATAAATGATAGAATCGTTCCAAGACTTCGAGAAATACATGGAAACAGAATTAATCGAACCTGGTTAGTTCAGGATGGGTTCAGAGATGTTTCTGTAAGAGTAAAACAGAATGAGCTATCGCCCTGAATCATCGTATCGAATGGCCCACTAGATCACCTGAAACGATTAATATGAGGAATAGTTTGATTGTTTTTTTTTTCGGTTGCATAATAATAAACGCATTTTATTGTTATAATAACGATTCTTTATAAATAGTTTTAATATACTGTTGAAATTGATTAGAAACATGGTTTTAATATCCTAAAATTAAAATTCGAAGTTAAACCAAAAGTGCGCAAGCTAGTTTTTGGTATAGGACTTTAAAAATACTGTGTAAAGAAAACGGTTGGATTTATTCAACTTAAATTTCGTATAGATATGGAATAAATGTTGATGAACAAAATTTGCTTTTCAAATTTTTTGTAAGCTTAATAGTTTTTGAATTACAGCCATTGAAATTTGGGTATAGTTTTTTTTGGGACACCCTGTATAGAAGATATGTGAAACTTTGTAACTGTATAGAAGACATGTAAAAATTTGTAACTCTATAGAAAACATGTAAAACTTTGTAACTGTATTGAAGCCGTATAAAACTTTGTCCCTGTATAGAAGATACGTGAAACTTTGTAACTGTATAGAAGACATGTAAAACTTTATAACTGTATAGAAGACATGTAAAACTTTATAACTATATATAAGACATGTAAAACATTGTAACTGTATAAAAGACATGTAAAATTTTGTAATTGTATAGAAGACGCGTAAAACTTTGTAACTCTGAAAAAAACATGTAAAACTAAACTTTGTAACTGTATAGAAAACATGTAAACTTTGTAACTGCATAGATGACATTTAAAACTATATAACTGTAAAGAAGACATGTACAACTTTGTAATTGTATGTAAGACATGTAAAACTTTGTAACTGTATGAAAAACATGTGAAACTTTGTAACTGCATAGATGACATGTAAAACTTTGTAACTGCATAGATGTCATGAAAAAATTCATAGCTGTAAAGAAAACATGAAAAACTTTGTAACTGTATAGAAAACATGTAAAACTTTGTAACTGTATAGGAGTCATGTAAAACTTTGTAACTATATAAAAGACATGTAAAACTATGTAACTACACAGATGACATGTAAAACTTCGTAACTGTATAGAAGACATGTAAAAATTTATTACTGTACAGAAGATATACAAAACTTTGTAACTGTATAGAAGACATGTAAAAATTTGTAACTGTATAGAAGACATGTAAAACTTTATAACTACATAGAAGACATTTAAAACTTAATAACTATATAGAAGACATGTAAAACTTCGTAACCGTATAGAAGACATGTAAAGCTTTGTAACTGTATAGAAGACATGTAAAACTTAGTAACTGTATAGAAAAAAATGTAAAACTTGGTAACTGTAAAGAAGACATGTGAAACTTTGTAACTCTATAAAAGACTGAAAAACTTTGTAACTGTATTTAAGACATGTAAAACTTTGTTACTATCTAAAATCATGTAAAACTTCATAACTGTATAGAGGACATGTAAAACTTTGTAACTGTATAGAAAACATGTAAAACTTTGTAACCGTATAGAAGAAATGTAAAACTTTGTAACTGTATAGAGGACATGTAAGAATTTTTTAACTGTATAGAAGACTGAAAAACTTTGTAACTGTATAGAAGACTGAAAAACTTTGTAACTGTATAGAAGACTGAAAAACTTTGTAACTGTATAGAAGACATGTAAAACTTTATCACTAAATAGAAGACATGTAAAACTTTGTAACTGTATAGAAGACATGTAAAACTTTATAACTGTATAAAAGACATTTAAAACTTTGTTACTATACAGAAGGGTAAACGGACTATTTCCCACCGGACTATTCCCTGCCGGACTTTTCCCCGCCTGGACATTTACCCGCCGGACTATTCCCCGCTAGACTTTTCCCTGCCTAATTTTCTTTCAAATTTTAAACTCTGGAAGGCAATTTATTATTCAGATTTTTTAATTAGTTGAAATGATAGAATCGTTCCAAGACTTCGAGAAATACATGGAAACAGAATTAATCGAACCTGGTTAGTTCAGGATGGGTTCAGAGATGTTTCTGTAAGAGTAAAACAGAATGAGCTATCGCCCTGAATCATCGTATCGAATGGCCCACTAGATCACCTGAAACGATTAATATGAGGAATAGTTTGATTGTTTTTTTCGGTTGCATAATAATAAACGCATTTTATTGTTATAATAACGATTTTTTATAAATAGTTTTAATATACTGTTGAAATTGATTAGAAACATGGTTTTAATATCCTAAAATTAAAATTCGAAGTTAAACCAAAAGTGCGCAAGCTAGTTTTTGGTATCGGACTTTAAAAATACTGTGTAAAGAAAACGGTTGGATTTATTCAACTTAAATTTCGTATAGATATGGAATAAATGTTGATGAACAAAATTTGCTTTTCAAATTTTTTGTAAGCTTAATAGTTTTTGAATTACAGCCATTGAAATTTGGGTATAGTTTTTTTTGGGACACCCTGTATAGAAGATTTGTGAAACTTTGTAACTGTATAGAAGACATGTAAAAATTTGTAACTCTATAGAAAACATGTAAAACTTTGTAACTGTATTGAAGCCGTATAAAACTTTGTCCCTGTATAGAAGATACGTGAAACTTTGTAACTGTATAGAAGACATGTAAAACTTTATAACTATATATGAGACATGTAAAACATTGTAACTGTATAAAAGACATGTAAAATTTTGTAATTGTATAGAAGACGCGTAAAACTTTGTAACTCTGAAAAAACATGTAAAACTAAACTTTGTAACTGTATAGAAAACATGTAAACTTTGTAACTGCATAGATGTCATGAAAAAATTCATAGCTGTAAAGAAAACATGAAAAACTTTGTAACTGTATAGAAAACATGTAAAACTTTGTAACTGTATAGGAGTCATGTAAAACTTTGTAACTATATAAAAGACATGTAAAACTATGTAACTACACAGATGACATGTAAAACTTCGTAACTGTATAGAAGACATGTAAAAATTTATTACTGTACAGAAGATATACAAAACTTTGTAACTGTATAGAAGACATGTAAAAATTTGTAACTGTATAGAAGACATGTAAAACTTTATAACTACATAGAAGACATTTAAAACTTAATAACTATATAGAAGACATGTAAAACTTCGTAACCGTATAGAAGACATGTAAAGCTTTGTAACTGTATAGAAGACATGTAAAACTTAGTAACTGTATAGAAAAAAATGTAAAACTTGGTAACTGTAAAGAAGACATGTGAAACTTTGTAACTCTATAAAAGACTGAAAAACTTTGTAACTGTATTTAAGACATGTAAAACTTTGTTACTATCTAAAATCATGTAAAACTTTATAACTGTATAGAGGACATGTAAAACTTTGTAACTGTATAGAAAACATGTAAAACTTTGTAACCGTATAGAAGAAATGTAAAACTTTGTAACTGTATAGAGGACATGTAAGAATTTTTTAACTGTATAGAAGACTGAAAAACTTTGTAACTGTATAGAAGACTGAAAAACTTTGTAACTGTATAGAAGACTGAAAAACTTTGTAACTGTATAGAAGACATGTAAAACTTTATCACTAAATAGAAGACATGTAAAACTTTGTAACTGTATAGAAGACATGTAAAACTTTATAACTGTATAAAAGACATTTAAAACTTTGTTACTGTACAGAAGGGTAAACGGACTATTTCCCACCGGACTATTCCCTGCCGGACTTTTCCCCGCCTGGACATTTACCCGCCGGACTATTCCCCGCTAGACTTTTCCCTGCCTAATTTTCTTTCAAATTTTAAACTCTGGAAGGCAATTTATTATTCAGATTTTTTAATTAGTTGAAATGATAGAATCGTTCCAAGACTTCGAGAAATACATGGAAACAGAATTAATCGAACCTGGTTAGTTCAGGATGGGTTCAGAGATGTTTCTGTAAGAGTAAAACAGAATGAGCTATCGCCCTGAATCATCGTATCGAATGGCCCACTAGATCACCTGAAACGATTAATATGAGGAATAGTTTGATTGTTTTTTTCGGTTGCATAATAATAAACGCATTTTATTGTTATAATAACGATTTTTTATAAATAGTTTTAATATACTGTTGAAATTGATTAGAAACATGGTTTTAATATCCTAAAATTAAAATTCGAAGTTAAACCAAAAGTGCGCAAGCTAGTTTTTGGTATCGGACTTTAAAAATACTGTGTAAAGAAAACGGTTGGATTTATTCAACTTAAATTTCGTATAGATATGGAATAAATGTTGATGAACAAAATTTGCTTTTCAAATTTTTTGTAAGCTTAATAGTTTTTGAATTACAGCCATTGAAATTTGGGTATAGTTTTTTTTGGGACACCCTGTATAGAAGATTTGTGAAACTTTGTAACTGTATAGAAGACATGTAAAAATTTGTAACTCTATAGAAAACATGTAAAACTTTGTAACTGTATTGAAGCCGTATAAAACTTTGTCCCTGTATAGAAGATACGTGAAACTTTGTAACTGTATAGAAGACATGTAAAACTTTATAACTATATATGAGACATGTAAAACATTGTAACTGTATAAAAGACATGTAAAATTTTGTAATTGTATAGAAGACGCGTAAAACTTTGTAACTCTGAAAAAACATGTAAAACTAAACTTTGTAACTGTATAGAAAACATGTAAACTTTGTAACTGCATAGATGTCATGAAAAAATTCATAGCTGTAAAGAAAACATGAAAAACTTTGTAACTGTATAGAAAACATGTAAAACTTTGTAACTGTATAGGAGTCATGTAAAACTTTGTAACTATATAAAAGACATGTAAAACTATGTAACTACACAGATGACATGTAAAACTTCGTAACTGTATAGAAGACATGTAAAAATTTATTACTGTACAGAAGATATACAAAACTTTGTAACTGTATAGAAGACATGTAAAAATTTGTAACTGTATAGAAGACATGTAAAACTTTATAACTACATAGAAGACATTTAAAACTTAATAACTATATAGAAGACATGTAAAACTTCGTAACCGTATAGAAGACATGTAAAGCTTTGTAACTGTATAGAAGACATGTAAAACTTAGTAACTGTATAGAAAAAAATGTAAAACTTGGTAACTGTAAAGAAGACATGTGAAACTTTGTAACTCTATAAAAGACTGAAAAACTTTGTAACTGTATTTAAGACATGTAAAACTTTGTTACTATCTAAAATCATGTAAAACTTTATAACTGTATAGAGGACATGTAAAACTTTGTAACTGTATAGAAAACATGTAAAACTTTGTAACCGTATAGAAGAAATGTAAAACTTTGTAACTGTATAGAGGACATGTAAGAATTTTTTAACTGTATAGAAGACTGAAAAACTTTGTAACTGTATAGAAGACTGAAAAACTTTGTAACTGTATAGAAGACATGTAAAACTTTATCACTAAATAGAAGACATGTAAAACTTTGTAACTGTATAGAAGACATGTAAAACTTTATAACTGTATAAGTGGAAGACATTTAAAACTTTATAACTGTATAAAAGACATTTAAAACTTTGTGACTGTACAGAAGGGTAAACGGACTATTTCCCACCGGACTATTCCCTGCCGGACTTTTCCCCGCCTGGACATTTACCCGCCGGACTATTCCCCGGTGGACTTTTCCCCGCCTAATTTTCTTTCAAATTTTAAACTCTGGAAGGCAATTTATTATTCAGATTTTTTAATTAGTTTTTGAGAAAATCATTTTGACCAATAAATTGATTGTCGTGAAATTGTAAATCAAAGTCTGCCTTAACAACTAACCAATTTTTTTTCAATGTTGTTGCATATAAACTTGTCACTTACCAACTCTTTGAAACGAAACCGTTTTGTAATAACTCATTTGCTAATTAGTTTTCATTTGAGATTTTTAAAGAAAATGTACGACTTTATACCAATATCGTCCTTAAATCTGACTACTTGAAAAGTCTAGATTTAAGGATTTTCACACTCTAACTTAAGTATTTTCATAATGATGGTAAATCCATTGTAATTTCTTTAAGTTATACATATTGAATAAGCATAATACAAAAAAGGCACTATAAAAAGAGGCCAATATTAAGTGTAATAAAAAAATATATAGTAGGGTTATAAATTATGTAATATATTAATTGTCAAATTAATATACTACAATTAAATTTATTAGTGTGGTGGAAAAGTATTTATTCCGAACGAGAAGTAAAGTGATCATCAATTGTTATGATAGCTGGCAAAGAAAATATTTAACTCGCGATGTATATAACTCTAGAGCTGGAATAAATTAAATTAATCGTAGCTGCATAGACAAAATTGCGACATTTGGCAATCCCTTAGAATTGCCATAATGTTTGAATTTTGTAGCATATTTTTATTATATTCAAATGTACACAGGTACAGTCGTAAAATAAAAACGACCAATATCGACACATACGAAAATCAAAACTAAAAATAAGACTGTATTAATGTGTAAGTCTGTTAATAAAATGTGTCTTCTATTGATATATGGTTTGTTTTTATCAAAATTATAATTTAATAGCCCAAAATACTATTATTTTATTCGGCGGGGAAAATTCCAGCGGGGAATAGTCCAGCGGTAAATAGTCTTGACAGGAAAGGTCCGGCGGGGAATAGTCCGGCAGGAATGGTTCGGCGGGGAAAAGTCCTAGTGCCGTACAGAAGACATGTAAAACTTTGTAACTGTATAGAAGACATGTAAATCTTTGTAACTGTATAATTAGAAGACATGTAAAACTTTGTAGCTGTAACGATGACATATAAAAATTTGTAACTGTACAGAAGACATGTAAAACTATGTATCTGTATAGAAGACATGTAAAACTTTATAACTGTATAGAAGACATGTAAAACCTTGTAACTGTATAGAAGACATGTAAAAGTTTGTAACTGTTTATAAGACACGTAAAGCTTTGTAACTGTATAGAAAACATGTAAAACTTTGTAACTGCATAGATGACATGCAAAACTTTGTAACTGTATAGAAGACATTTAAAATTTGGTAACTGTAAAAAAGACATATACAATTTTGTAGATGTATACTCACTAGGTGCCCCAAGGAAGTCACGAGACCCAAAGTAGTCACGAGACCCACGGTAGTCACAAGACCCAAGGTAGTCACAAGACCCAAGCTAGTCACAAGACCCAATGTAGTCACAAGAACCAAGGTAGTCACAATACCCAAGGTAGTCACAAGACCCAAGGTAGTCACAAGACCCAAGGTAGTCACAAGACCCAAGGTAGTCACAAGACCAAAGGTAGTCACTAGGTGCTCCAAGGAAGTCACGAAACCCAAGCTAGTCACTAGGCCAAAGATTTGAAAGTCTGTAAATATATCAGAAAGGAACTGTAAATAGGCAACCTAATTGAACCATTCTACGGGGCTAAAATTCTAAATACGGGGCTAAAAACCATGGCTACGAACGACAAGTAAAACTTTACCTTTTTTAGCAGAAGACAAACTGCATTTGAGGGTTTTATTGACGTTATGGACAAAAGCAAATCACCGATAGCAAGAGGATCACAATATCGCCGAACAATACTCTGCGTTTAAAGAAAAATGACCAGCCGGAAAACTACTATTAGCAAAAAATCAGCAGTCTTCTGTAAAGATTAACTATTACAAAAAAATGTAATTCGTACTGAACACAACATTATCAACCAATCAAATAAGCGCACACAACCGCTGCAATCAGTCGAAATACACCACAGACAAATTTCATAATTACATTTAGTATCTTCAGTATTGCAAGTGTTAGGTAATGACAATTATTAACCCTTTAACGGGTCAATAAAGAAATGAAGTTAAATTTGAATTTCCGATTACAAATTTATATACAAAATTCATTTCTAAGACACTTTTTTTTCATGTGCATTTTTCCATTTTTTGCGTATTTTTCATGGAAATTTCATAAATTGAATTGATCATATATGGCATACCGCCCGGTTCCCCTAATATGACAAGTGATCATATATGATCACTTGGGCCGGATAGTGAACTTCGAAAAATTTATTATAATGAAAAAAATACTATAAATTAGGTATATTTCTTTGTATTGAAATATTCTGATATAAAATTTGACTCTATACTATAAAATAATACTCCATTTAAATTGAAACAATAGTAATGAAAAAAAAATCTAAATGATAAAAAAATAACAATTTATTTGAATAATCCAGTATATGTGTCATCTCACGGCATAACTAGACAGTTTAGACATTTTAAATGAGTCACTCATAGGCTGCGCCACTGCGCGCACACCGAAAGAGAGATAGCAAGACAGATTGCAAGAGAAAAAGAAAGAAAGATTGTACCCACGCACACAAAAAGAGAGTAGTTCGCCTGTAACATTGGTGAGAGGAGGTTTTGTTATGCTGGTCAAATAACCATATTCATTATTAATTTCCTTTCACTCCTTTTTTTTCATGTAATTGGTCTAATTATGCTCAATAATTAAAACAGATGTAACTTGTACTTGATATTATGGATTTTATATCAATTATATGAAAGAGTAGGGGTAAAAGTTGATCTAATTCATGGCTCAACCCTAAACTGTGTGACTATTTGATTATATATACAAACTTGCTTGATCTTATGAGCAGAGTTCATTACGAGAAATATGCTATGATACTTGCACCTTAGTTTTTGCATTTAACCAGGTATGCTATTATTATATAAAATTAAAAAATATCAAAACAATAAAGCTATCACTATTCGGCCCAAGTGATCATATATGATCACTAGAGCCCGGACAAATGCCAAAAAGTCCTAAAATGCCATATAAGCCATATAATGCCATAAAGTCAATAAATGCAATGAAGTCAATTAATGCCATAAGGTCCTTAAAATGCCATAAATGCCATAAAGTCCTAAAATATCATAAACTACTAAAATGATGCGAAGTCTTATTTTGGGCTTTTTATATTATTAAATAATTTGGTAAGTCTGTAAAGTTGATGGGATATTTTGACAAATTTATAGAACGTTATAATTCAATCAAAATCTGTCTGAATTATTATACAAATAACTACTTATATCACTTCAAGAAATGGTATAGTCACCACTGTAACTCGTTTTCTGTGATTCTTTGCATCAATTTTTTAGTACAGACTCTTCCATGCACATAATAGCGAATAATAAACTATTCAAAGAGAGAGATATGTACAACCTAGGGATATTTGTAATATTTACAATAGAAAAACTGCCAGGAGACAAAAATTGTGTTTTGTCTTGTAAGTGGTTTTTGCTGTACAACAGTTTCAGAGTATCTTAATTGGTCTAATTATCTAATGTATGATTTGTTTAATCTGAGGTTGTCTACTATACGAGGGTTTGCTATAAATACAAATTTCGAATTTAATATTGGAATTAGTTTCATTTCATGAATTTCAATTTACCTAACCTTTTTTTATAATACTTTTAGGTTAAATTTGAAAAAATCTACTATAAACTATAGATTCATTGAATTTTTATGGGATGAATTGTTTATTTTTTTTAACCATTTTTTTCATTTAAACGTACTAAAAACTGTTAATTTTATATTTCAAATGCTGATCTATTCGTTGTAAATACCTATTTATTAATCCTAAAAGTGTATGCATAAGTCCTAAAATGCTGAATTTAGGTCCTAAAATGTCTTGATAGGTCCTAAAATGCCATTTTTTAGGTCCTAAAATGCCTTTTTTTAGGTCCTATAATGCCTTATTTTAGGTCCTAAAATGCATTTTTTATAGGTCCTATAAGTTCGGGCTCCAGTTGTCCATATATGGTCACTTGTCATATCCGATGAAACGGTCAAATGATCATATATGATCAACTCGATTTTTCAATGGCAATTTTTTAATAACTATCAGTATCACATAGGTATAGTTACTAATATATGTGGTATAGGATATGATAAAGATATTTCATAGGGTGAGAAGCACTTACATTCATTTTGGAGCTGCTACACATCAAGTGAATCAGAAAAAATACACTCTACGTACACTACCAATTTTAATGTGCGGTTGCAAAGTGTAAATTCAAGTCCACCCGTGATAGCCCTGAATACTGTGATTGGTTTGATGTGTATGTCTGACTTGTGAAGGTGCACCGACAGTTGCGCTCAGGACAATTGGGCCCCGGACAATTAGGCCCACGACAATTGGGCCCCAAAACAATTAAGCACAGAAAGAAATTAGGCAGAAGACACAATATAGAAATGTTTATATTTATGTTTAGGGGAGAACCGGGTGAGTTCGTACATTTTTCCTTTCAAGGCTTATAGAATCTTAGCCATTCGGGATACAGGTTTGTTCTAACTCACAATCAAATCTATAGGTATTCAACTGCTTATAACTACAAGCTATATTAGTTAAAACCTTATGGTTCTCTTTTAATATCAATTTTAATGAGATATATTTGTGTGTACGAACTCACCCGGAAGTGCGGGTGAGTTCGTACAAGCAGAGTATCACTCCGTACAGTACCAAATAAGCGGAAAAAAGGAAAATTCAGTAAGAATTTCATATACTTCATGGAAAATATTACAAAACGCTTTAATGCAGTTTCCTTACAATTGACTAAAGCCCTTTTGAAATAACAAAAAAAAAAAAACACAGAAAGCTTCATCACCGATGTCTTCCGAACTAGATTATATGTAGAGCGTAAATTTCCATCGTTAGTCTAAACTTTGCTTTCTTGAAATTTGTGTCTCTTTCAGTGACTCTCTTTCTAGGGTATCAGTTGTTATCATTGACCTTCTTGGTTATTGGCCGAATGTTTTCAAAAGATATTCTTAAAAATAAAACATTCAATCTAGACAGGTCTGGTTGTGAATCGGTGGATGGTGAAGTAGGAGAAAGCTAGTTGGATGGTGAAGCAGGAGCAGGCTCGGTATGTTGAAGTAGGAGAAAGTTCGGAGGATGGTGAAGTAGATACTTGCTCGGTGGATAGTGAAGCAGGAGCAGGCTCGGTTGATGGTGAAGCAGGAGCAGGCTCGGTATGGTGAAGTAGGAGCGGGCTCGGTATGGCGAGGCAGGAGAAGGCTCAGAGGATGGTGAAGTAGGTACAGGCTCGGTGGATAGTGAAGCAAGAGTAGGATCGGTGGATGGTGAAATAGAAGTAGGCTCTGCGGATGGCACATTTTCTATTTGCTTGCGCTGATTATGATTTGAACTATTCTCAACATATTCTGGAATAGCGCCATCCATTAATATTTCGCTGGTAAAAACTTTCTTTACTAATTTATGCTCATCAAATTCTGAACCATTTCTGGATCTCTTTGTGGCATCTTACCGTTCATCGGAGGAACTTTTTAATTCAATTTTGCAGCTTTATGTACTGATGTTCTATTTTTCCATACGTTATATAATTATATGCCTGTTCAACATTACAGGAATAATACTGTTCCGTTCTTTTACGTTAATATAATCGAGGCATATATAAAAAATAAATATAGAGGTGAATTCGTACATAATGGGGTGAAACCGTACAGAGAAGGATGTGCCCGTACATATTTGTACGATGACACCCCACACCGCCATTTAATCTTCAAAATGGAATACATCGGATATTAATGAGTTTAATATCCGCTGTACGAACTCACCCGGTTCTCCCCTAAATTATGTTTATATTTTTTTCAATTCCATTATTATACTTGATAATGTATATATAAGCAAGCCCCCTAAATCACATTTGGATGGTAATCTCATGTTTCAATGTGATGAAAATCATTGAAGTATTTAAATAAGTCGTAATATTTTGAATCATGTCATATGGATCCAATGTGTAGTGTATACATCCTCTGACAAAAGACAAATATCTAGTGAAAAATGGGTAAATTTTAAAGGTTAAACGTTACATTGAACAGTTGTTGGGATAAAATGAGATTATGAGAATACATTTTGTAATAATAATTCATAAACCTCTTCAATATTGAACACTGAACAGGCTTCAAGCAATTCACATTAACTTTAATTCAATTTGTAAGTTCCAATAATTCCGGTATGTCTAAATTACCAAAATCCTTATTTTCTATTGTCTCTTCATCTAACATAGCTACATTCTTATTTTCTATTGGCTACATCCTAACTCATTTACTTCACAGGACTTCACTATATAGAGGTACAGTAACTAGGAAATTTGTTGCTTACATGACCTATCTCAGAAAAGAAAATTATAGTAATTTAAAAGAATAATATATTTACTCATGAAAAGAATATGTTCTACTATGAAATAATTATTTTTCATACCGTGAATATTTTTTTCATGTAAGGAATATTCTTTATTTTAAATATGCTCAAGATTATATTTTTATACAAAACACATATTGTCACAAACCCAGTTATTAAAGTAGCAAGGGTCTTTAATTAAGTTAATGCAGTAAACTCTGAAAAAATTGGTAAATAATTTAATTGTCTCGAGGCCCAATTGTCGGCGGGCCCAATTGTCTTGGGCACAACTGGCGGTCCACGCTTGTGAACAACATACACCGAGTGCTGAGACGTTTTCTTTAGATTAAATAGAGCAAATTCAAGTGATCATATATGATCACTTGCAGGGTAAAGGGTTAAAAGGTAAATTATACACGGGGCTTCAGAGAGGAAGTCAAATATATTATAAACCCAACCTTAATCTTATTTCATGATACAAAGCTGTTCGCAAAGAACCATGCTTAATATTAGAATTAGCCCAGATTTCCAAAAAGTACGGGAACACTTCATTCGAAACCTAAATTTAATATCACTTGATAGCACCATATACTTATTCACAAAAAAAAAATCACAACAACAAAAAGAAATTTAACGTGTCACGTAAAGAATTAAATTAATAATGGATACTCTGCATGAATGATCCCATCGTGATATAATACTTTCAGGTATGCTCGCTAGAAAATCAAAATAACACATGTTCTGCGCATCAGGGTTGTGACGTCACGTGGATCCAATATAGTTTGTTCAGTTTTAGTGCATGTATATTGACTATAATCGTACCTGCCTGCCAAAGTGCCGCTTGAATAGTCTTATACAAATAAATTGAATAATAATTATACTTCCGAAGCAGTGTTTGGAATAAAACATGTTAGGAGAAAAGCATATATATTTGAAGAAGTCTGTCTGGTGTACTTATTTCGAGTCATGTTTCGAAATAAGAACCGTTCGTAGACGTAGAAATCGGAGACAATTTTTTGTAATTAATTCACGGTAACTATCAAAAACATCAATATACTAGTGTACTTTCCCGTTAAAAATAACGGGTCATCATCAATACCAATTTATTTCCCGTTATTACGTTACTTTTAATGAATACAATTAAAATTAAATTTTCTGCATAGTCTGATTTATTTTATAGATTAAATAAATTTAAAAATTGAATAGAAAGAGGATATTTAAATATCAAGTCAATATATTCCCGTGCGTATCATAGTTACATTCTTCATGTTTCTTACCCGTCGTGTAAAAGCGGACACCAAATAAATAAATAAATAAATAAACACACTAAGGAAATTATTAGTATAGATAATCCAGGTAAGGTTATTGAAGCAGTTGGTTCAGAAATACATGTCCCATTTTAGGGTAAGTTCCGTGTTATCGCACAGTTCCATATTTTCGAACACGTAAAAATCTCTATATATTAATCATTATTTAACTTTTATTTCAACTGGTATTCATGATACCAATTTGAATAGAAGTTGAATAATATTTATAATTGTTATATATTATTATTATTATCAAGTATTTGAAAAATCGGTTGCATTTCTGTGTCCCATCCTGTACACACATTTTTAATGTATAATCATTAATATTATAATTTATAAAGGTATATTTATAAAAACTTTAAGGAAATATTTATTAGATCTATAATGGAAACTATGTTGTTTCTCATCAATTCTTTCAATTAGATTATTTCTGGTCCTATCTTTACTAACTTCATATCTAGTCCGTTATCTTTACTAACTTCATATCTAGTCCGTTATAGTATTTACTTGATTAAAATCTCACCTCCCTCACCCTCCCATTTTAACAGGGCTACTTTGGCACACCCTATCTTTCTATTATTTACCTCACTATCATTTGCATTATCTACCTTCCTGTTATATGTCATCAATGATTTACCATGCGATGAATTTACCTGCGATGAAATTACCTGCGATGAAATTACCCTGCGAACAATTTACCATGTGATGAATTTACCCGCGAAAAATTTGCACTGATCCATTCGTCACTAGACTCCACACATTCAATTTACCACAGTATAGTCCTTTATTTTAATGTGACTATTTCGTAATAAACAGTGTTTCAGTGTTTGTGACGAATCAGTGTAAATTCATCGCGGATAAATTCATCGCATGGTAAATTCATCGCGGATAAATTCATCGCGTGGTAAATTCATTTCATAGTAAATGCATCGCAAGGTAAATTCATCCCATGGTAAATTCATTTCATGGTAAATTCATTTCATAGTAAATTCATTTCATAGTAAATTCATCGCATGGTAAATTCATCGCATAGTAAATCATCGGTATGTATAACTAAAAAGGTAGATGATACAAATAATAGAGAGGTAAATAATAAAAAAAATATATGATGTGATTTCTTTTATAAAAAGACATATTATAACATTAGGTACAAATAATATATGGATATGTTGTTAAAGCAAACCGTTGATATTAAAAATACTTATTAAAAAGTAAATTCTATTGTTACAACTGCACAAAAAAAATATATTTAAATTACTTTTTAAAAGGTAAATTGTAAGCGATATCTCTTAAAAAAATCAGAAAACCTGGTTCCCATTTACTGAGGCAATTATGCTTTGCTGATAATACTTTAATAGACATTATTGTAACATTGAATGTGGTATATTTTCAAACAAATGTAGCATGGTAAATTTCTCAATAAGTATTCAACTAAATTGTTTGAAATTTGATGGGACGATTGGTCAATGTCCAGGAACCATCTGGTAGAATTTTTGGAGTGATTCGGTTCAAATTTTTTAAAGGTATCCCTTTAGTTTTAGTTTTCGAGTGTATCATTTGGAAGGTTACTCGTATTATAAGCATCTTGAATTGAGTCACTTTTATTATCAAATAGATATTATCGATCTATATTATATCGATTTAGATAGATAATTTTTGATAGTTATTCAGTTTTGACCTTTTCGTAAATTCATAGTATTCATAGTAGATTCATAGCGCCTCTGCAAACCACCACTTCTCCACCACCATTTACCATGAAATCTATTACACTCATGATCAAGGTTAATCTACTTATAAGAATATAGTGTACATTCAAATAACTATTCTTTGTGTAAATGATTATAAATAATGTACCAACTAAACACATATACCATATACAGCTTCTACAGTGCAGGATCATTCAAATGATATTCCAGTCGAAAGCATCAAATTAACAGTAGTTTGCTTGATAGATATGCATAAATGAAAGTATTAACACAAAAGGAATTCTTTTGACAGGGAGATTGTGAAAGATTCAACCATACCGAAAAGTAATTCAATTTTTGTGGTAGAAGTTTTATCTCCCGACCAGCAGACAAACTGTAAATGTTGTTCAATCTTCCATCAACTCTCTATCTATTGAAATTTTAAATCTGTTTTATAACATTTTAAATAGAAACTTTCTATGATCTTCCCGGTGGAACTGGCAAGGACGCAATAGTTATCTTCACCGTTCATCTCTTTTACTAAGGTATTAATACCATTCTTCTTTCCGATAGAACCCCCTAAGGCGCAGATCATAGCGGAGTCTCGCCAAATCACTGTAGGTAACAACATCAGTCTTTCTTGTGCAGTAATGGGACAACCTCTACCCACTGTCGTGTGGTTAAGGGATGCGGAGGAACTCACCCCCAGCGATACCATCCTAATGTCTCACAGTGAGTTATTTTTTATATTAAATTTAAAAACAAACTGACTTTAGCTCATATTGCTTGATAGAATTTAAAAAAATATAAATTAAAACAAATTTTCAGTTAAAAGTTAAAGTTTCATAAAATCATACTATCAGATTATACGTTAGAATTACATACATAGTGTATTAAGCTTCTTAACAAATAAATAATCTCAAGTAATTAACAAAATTATGTTATTATTAAACTCATTTTCAAGCTCTAATAATCTTACGGTATGTCAGATGACAACGAATTTAAAATCCTAGTTTACTTCAGGTATTCATTTATAACTTTGAGGAAGGCCGAACCTGTGATGTTCTTTTACAAAATTCTAACCGAAAATCAAATCAAAATGTGTACAATATTTTTTTATTTATTAAAACGAAATGTAACTTACAATAGGAAGCAGAGCTACGGGTACAACTCTGCTCCTAACAAAGAACAAAAATTCTACCCATTTAAGTTTATCGCCTCATGGGAATTAAAATTATAAATAATACATTTTTATTAATAAGAGACCGCATTCAACGTATATTCTAACCAATTCACAATAACAAACACACATATTAATCTATAACAAGGTGAAACAAAACTTCGTTTAAAACATGTTTTAAAATCCTTACATGAATTAGAGTATTTTATATCACTATGGATTGCATAGTGATATTGCATCCTATATATAAAATTAATGATTCGGACTTTAATTTGTCGAACCTGGGTAGGGTAATACCTGACCAGAATCTTATTGAATACGAATGTGCATTTAAGTTTATCTGAATATAGTTTTGCATATCTGGATCATAGTCTAGGACATTAATTGTATTACATATATACATGCATGACGATTCTATATTTGAACAAATTATCAAGATTCTGTATATGTAACTCAACAAATATATTAGCTCTGTGGGCCAGAAAATCTGCCTCCTGAATTACACATATTGCTTTTTTCTTTAATTACCTTCGCTGAATGCGGAAAGGTCATATTTTACCCCGCATTTATTTATTTATTTACTTATTTATCATATTGTTATTCGCATAACTTAAAAAGTGTTCGACCAAATTGCTTGGAATTTTGTGAAACGATTGGTCAATGTCCAGTGATCTTAGGGTAGAATTTTGGGAGCGACCCGGTCAAAAGTCAAGGTCATGGTCATTTATAACTCAATAAGTGTTCCATTAAATTGTTTGAAATATGATGGGACGATTGGTCAATGTCCAGGAACCATCTGGTAGAATTTTTTGAGTGATTCGGTCAAAGGTCAAGGTCAATATCATTTATAACTTTATAACTCAAAAAGTATTGAACCATATTGCATGAAACTTGGTGGGACGATTGGTTATTATACCAGTTATCAGTTTATTAGATTTTGGGAGAGAACGGGTAAAAGTGGCGGCGAAGGTATGCGCTCGATCTACCAAGTGCATGTAATTTAGTTACATTCGCAAATTTGCGTAAAGTTATAGTTTACCGGGCATTTATTTATTTATCATTTTGTTATTCGCATAAATGAAAATTTGTTCAACCAAATTACCTGAAATTTGGTGAAACGATTGGTCATTGTCCAGTGACCTTCTGGTATAATTTTGGGAGCGTCCCGGTCAAAGGTCAAGGTCATTGTCATTTATAACTCCAAAAGTATTGAACCATACTGCATGAAACTTTGTGGGACGATTGGTCAATATACAGGAACCATTTTGTCAGATTTTTAGAGCGATCGGGTTAAGGGTCTAATATTAAGGTCAAGACCATTTATAACTCAAAAAGTATTTCACCAATTTAACTGAACTTTGATGAGACGATTGGTCAATGTCCAAGAACCATCGGTTAGAATTTTGGGAGTGATCCGGCCAAAGGTCAAGGTCATTTATAACTCAAAAAGTATTGAACCATATTGCATGGAACTTGGTGGGACGATTGTTCACTATCTAGTCACCAGTTTATTAGATTTTGGGTGAAAAGACTATATCACAAAGTACCTATATCACAAAAGAACACCTATTATATGGAAATTGATCAGTGTTTATCTGAAATATGTTAGTTTCTTGATAATAGAACTTTTGGTTTTTATGTTGTGGTTTCATAAATAAAGTAAGTGTTTCTCATGAAAGTATTTTAGGTCCCCTCCACTCTATTTTTATCGTATTACATGGAAAACTGCCTGGCGGTAAACAACCAACGAGAAAAACTGCCAGTCACTATTTGCCAATTTAGTGACTTTGGTCACTAATAAAATTTTAATTGATAGAAAAAAAAAATGCGTCGCCCTTCCTTAAGGAGTTAAGAGGACATCCATTTTTACTTTGTATACAAAACATAAATAGTAGTTAAATGTAGACAAATGTATTTGAATAAAAAACATTATTATATAAACATTAGAGCATAAAATGATATGAATATAAATTTAAAAACTAAAACCTGTCTTAAAAAATACTAAGATGAGAAACAAAAAAATAATTATATGAGGTACAGAGTGTAATTTATTTGTTTACACAACGCATCTTTACATCGTCAGTTCATAACGGGTTTAGTGTCTAATTATATATTTTTATGTTTATAATTTGAGAATTTATCAAGCCTTCAAGCTTAATATTGAACTCATTATAAAACAACTTCAATCGGTATTTGTGAAATATTTAGAATTTTTTCAACCCAACATTTATGTTTATAAAACTGCTATTATACCTACCTAATTTTCTAATAATTTCACTCGATCGAATTAGATTGCAAACTAATTCATAGTACTTATGAAAATTGTAAAAATGAAGGAGATAATGACATGGAGAATAAAAATAAAAATTTAAAAATATTGAACATACATATAAGTTGATTAAACATTTACTTAATTTATTGTATAATTTAAAATTATATAACTATCAGAATATCTAATTAGCTATTAATCACAAATTAGTACACGAGGTTTAACGTTTGCTTCGGAACCAAACTGTATTGCTGACGTTAATAAGAAATTAAAAACAAGGGACTCGAAGAATCTGTCAGAAAAGAAAGTTGCTCCATGAACAAAGTCATCTACCACCGTCGGTGGCAATACTATAATGGATGCAGAAAATTTACTGACTTCAATTACGTATTTTTAACATTATTTGGTTATAAATATATTCTATAAGATCATTGCAATTGATGAAAAAACGACGTTTGTTGATAATCAAGGAGTTAAGGGGACATTATTTTTATCCTAGTACAACTTAAGTACGCTTTAATTTAGTACAACTCACTTTAACAAAATTGGTACATATTTCGAGTCATGTCTCGAAATAAGAACCGTTCATTATAGACATAGAAAACGGAGACAATTGTTTGTGATTATTTCACGGTAACTATCAAAGACATCAAAATCATAATCCAGATGAGGTTATAACTTATAAGAAGCAATTAGTTCAGAAATTCAACATGAACCATTTTTGGGTAAGTTCCGTGTTGTCGCACAGTTCTATATTTTCGAACACCTAAAAATTTCTATATAATAATCATTATTTGACTTCTATTTCAATTGGTAATCATGATACCAATTAGAATAGAAGTTAAATAATAATGATAATATTTTCTTTTCGGATGTGTCTGAAAATGTAGAACCAACCAATAACTTGGAACTTAGTACCCTGCTACCAAAAATATTTCACAGGGCATAGAATTGCTGTTCGTTCAATGTAACACAATAATTATAGAAATCTAAGTATCTATTAATTACTCACCTATAATGGGTATCCGGAAAACTGCCAGGCAGAAAACTAGAAGGCGGAAAGCTGCCAAAGCGGAAAATTGCCTGGCGGAAAACTGCCAGTAACTTAATGGAAATATATATATTGTTTGACTTTAAGAAATATTATTTAGTTATAACCACATTCTAAGAACATTTTGATTTATAAAAAACAGCGTTAGTCCTTCGTTAAGAGAGTAAGGGAAATTAATTTTTACAGTTATTACTATATAAATAATGGATTACTCAATATTCAAAGGAAAATAATATTTCAACAAAGCTACTTTATTAAACACACAGTTATTCAAACTTCAGTACACATAAGGAATTTATAATTACCATTTTTAACTTATTTGCTATGTCATGTATATTTTAAAAACATGTTTAGTTACGTATATAGTCACTAATTGTTTTTAATTTTCTATTGATGTCAGCAATATAGCCTTTGGTTACAAATATCGATCGAAGTGGTTTTATAATAAGAACAATTGAATATTAAGCTTAATCACAAAAAGATCTAATTTGACACTAAACTCTTTTATGAACTGATAATGTACAGGTGCGTTGTGTAAACAAGAAAATTATACACTGTCCCTCACTTCTCTTAGTATTTTCTACGAAAGGTTTCAGTTTTAAATTTCTATATCATATTTTATTTGTCTTTAATATTTATATTATAACGTAATGTTCAAATTTTCTAATAAACTAGTCTGCATTTACTATTATTATTGTTTTGTATACTACTTGAAAATGAATGTCCCCTTAACTCCTTAACGAAGGGCAAACGTTTTTTTTATAAATTAAATCTTATTAGTGACTAAAGTCATTAAATTCCCATTAAGTGACTGGCAGTTTTCCGCCTGGCACTTTTCCGCTCTGGAACTTTTCCTCCTGGCAGTTTTCCGTGTACCCCTATACTGAGTTAAAACCTTTAATAAATTCACTACTTAAACCGCATCGCAGTCACAATTAACACTGTTTATTAATAGGCTTATTATCTTATATATGTAGAACCCTTGCTCTAAAAATATTCTGTCATTATTGTAACTCATAGCAAATGAGATATATAATCAAGGAGTGACAATTGTAAATTTCTCGTTACTTTTACTCGCTTTAGTTACCGTTTGGTAATTAAACTGAGTTGTGATTTGGTAATTAAAGCGGGGGATGCCTGTATACAAAACAAAAATAATATTTAAATGTAAACAAATATATATAGTCTATCAGAAAAATATTTCAAATCATTATTAAATAAATCTTTGATGTAGTTACTACTGTAAAAAAAGAAGGGCCTCTTACTCCTTATCGAAGGGCTAACGCCATTTTTTATAAATGAAAATGTTATGAGAATGTGTTTATAACGAAATAATATTTCAGAAAAGTGAAAATTACATAAATTGCCCCTAAGTGACTGGCAGTTTTCCGCGTCGGCAGTTTTCCGAACACCAATTTTTATTACTCCATTCATCAGAGCTAAGGTTACTGATTACAAAACTGCAAAAACCATTTCAAATTTGGTTCTATATTTCTTTATCATAATATGTAATTTAAGTTATTCTTGTGATTCTGCTTCTACCCGCAAAATTTCAAGCGATGAAAAAGAATCCAATATCTCTGAAAAATTCAAAACTATAATAAAGCATTTAGACATGTTACAAATGGCTACCTATACCGTTATCAAATACTTGATCTATTTCTTTCCTGTTAACTGTGGTATGTTATATGTATAACCTTAGCTCTACAAACTTAAAACATTTTAGAGAAATTTCAATTTAGAGTGGAGAGGACCATTAAGATATTATTGCTGTAATCCAATTCAATGAAAACTGATAACTAACTTCTCTTTCTTTTTAACCTAAAGGCGTATACGCATCGACAATGAGTACTTCGCAAACTGCGAGCTGATTGTACGGGCCCACTACTGCGCATACTCAAAATACTGCTGCCGGTCTTGTACATTGTCTGGACAACTGCCAATTGTTGGTCCCCATTTGAAACAAATCAAAAGTTCCGCTAGTAACTCAACAGATATCACAGTCGAAGGTGGGAGTCTTATATATATTAGTATTCATCCCAGAGCCTATTGATTTGAATTGTTATCGAGCAATATGAACCAATCAAAAAAATCTTTTAAATTTAATTTAAAAAATAACTCACTGTGAGACATTAGGATGGTATCGCTGGGGGTGAGTTCCTCGGCATCCCTTAACCACCCGACAGTGGGTAGAGGTTGTCCCATTACTTCACAGAAAAGACTGATATTGTTATTCTACAGTGATTTGGCTAGACTCTGCTCTTTCAGCCCCCTAAGGCTTCTCCCAGAGAGAAGAAAGATATCAATTTGTTTCTTCAGCATCAAATTAGTGTTTCGTATTATTAGGAAACAGTTACAACTATTTACTGAACCAAATTTTATGCAATTTTCAGTTAAATAATTATAAATTTTAGATTTACTAGCTGTATTATGAAATAAACTCATTTTTTCCCAGAGCCTGAAGAGGATCTTTAAAATCAGTTAGGCTACAGTATTTTAATTGTTTTAGCTATAAAGATTGACTCTGTTTGCCACAGCTTCTGTCAATGTATTCACACTGTCACTCATTGACGCGAGACCTGAAGACTCAGGAGAATACACTTGCACAGCTAGGAACGTACACGGCAGTGCCAACAGCTCTATTGACGTCAAATTCGAAGGTGGGAGTTTTTATAAATATGTTTACTCACTTCAACATATCGATTTGAATCAGTTTACCATATGATTCTTAATTGAATGAAGACTTATGGACACTCTTGATAAATTATAGTGATTTATACCATTTGTAGTACAGGCAGGTTTCGCGTTTATTACCAAAATAACGCGTCATAGTTATTACAAAAGGTAATAAAAGCGGGTCATAACTCGGAGTTATTATTAAGCCTCAACTTAGCGTATATTGAAATGATGATGAAATTTCAAAGCAGTGAATAAATTAAAAGTATCAAATTCAGCAATAACTTAATTCTCACTTAGTATAGGTTAGTAATTATTTTGATATTTTGATTTATTTAACTCTATCTGTTACATGTGAACAAACAGTTATTTTATGCACTGTAAAATATTTTTGGCTGTTGGTAAGTTCCGAGTTATCTCACGGTTTCACATTGTCGCTACCTCTTGTTACGTAAGAGTTTATATCAGATTAAATAATATAATAGGGTTCAAACAGGGTTCATTGAAATAGTAAGGGAGTTTTATTAGTTTATTAATTATCTTACGTTACAGATTAAGGTAGCTTATATATTAAAGGGATAGATAGGGTATAGAGTAGGGATCCATATCATTAGACATGATAGGAGTCCCAATGGGAGAGTGGGTATTATCTCCAACTGAGTCTGTGAGCGGAGGTTGCTCTATATAAGTCTCATAACTACAGGGTGTGACTACAGGTCCCTAAAACATTTCCGGACATATGTAATGTAAAAATATTATATCATTATTTAAGGTGCTAGGACAATTCGTCGCTTGACAATTCGTCGCCAGGACAATTTGTGGCTGATTGAAAATAAAGGTGATATAATTAATAATTTTATTATAACTAGTAAATATTTGTTCTTATAATGATATTTTTACTGAGCTGGTCATGGTTGCAGATAAAAAATGATAAAATTAAATAAAAAAAAGATATTATTGCACCATTTGCAAATGCTCATTTAAGAATGACAGGATATGAAAACAACCCAGCTAACCAAAAGCAGTTTGTCCCACGTCTTAAGACGTCTTATACCCCTCGCTATAGAGGGGTATAAGACGTCTGTCCCTCGCCATTTTCACAGGGGTCCCCTTCTGCTAGACGTCTGATACCACGTCTTGCAAGACGTCTAACAGCGAGGGATACCCCACGGACCCACGTCTTATCACACGTCTAAAACCCCTTGCCTGTCCCACGTCTAATACCCCTCGTCTGTCCCACGTCTAATACCCCTCGCCTGTCCCACGTCTAAGACCACTCGGTTAATTGGGGTACATAAATCGAATAAGAAATATAAAAGATCATACTAATTATTATTGAAATTTCTTACTTTATTGCATATAGTGCATATGTACATTTGGCTGTATATCAATTCTTTTAATATAACATATTGTTATATACAGATTAGATGGGAAGAAATGGAGAAAGAAATGTAGTGGTGATCTCGGGAATCGAACTCAGGACTGTAGTGTGATGTACTATAGAAGTCGGCGACGCTACCACTGAGCCATCCTGGACATGGTAGAAGTAGTATTGGAATGATTTTTATGCAACATGATAACTTGCGTGCTTCTTAAAGTTATTTTAAATAAATATAATTTAATATTCTACATTTTGGTATCTTTTCTTTTTTAATGTAAATGATAAGAATATGTATAAAGTTATTTATTAATATTTGTACTAATAATGTTAATTAATATTATTAACTACCTAATTACCTATAACTATTAATTAACTATTATTAATCTACCTACCTACCTAGTTGCCCACAACTGCTTATCAATACCTAACTGGTTACCTTCTTGTGTTTATCAATGCCTACATAGTTGCCTACAACTGTTTATAAATACCAACATAGGTCCTAGTTACCTACTAGTATTCATCAATACCTACCTAGTTACCTACTAGTGCTCATTAATAATATCTAGTTACCTACAACTGTTTGTCAATACCTATACCTAGTTATCTACTTGTGTTTATCAATTCCAACCTAGTTACCTACAACTGTTGTCAATACCTACCAGTGTTTATGAATACGGTTACCTACCTAGTTAGAAGTTACCTACTAAATGTTGATCAACATCTAACTAGTTAACTACCAGTGCTCATCAAAACCTACCTATTTACTTATTAGTGTTCATCAATTACCTACCTAGTTACCTTACTTACCTACAACTGTTTGTCAATACCTACCTAGATACCTACCAGTGTTTATAAATACCTACCTAGTTACCTACTAGGTAGTGTTCATCAATCCTTACCTACTTACCTACTAGTATTATTCATCAAAGCCTACCTAGATACCTACATCAACAGCTACCTAGTTATATCTACTAGTGCTTATCAATACCTACCTAGTTATTATTTTGATCGATTACTTACAGTCTTCAACTGATGTTCTAGATAAGTTCGTTCAATTGAACAAGTAGCTTGTCCAGGCAATTTACTCATTGATTACGTATTTGAACGTCTAAAATCGATTTAAATTAAAAAATTGTTCTGCAAGTCCGTGTTATATCCACCGTCTGAAAGGCGAGGAGTTTTAGACGTGGGGCAGGCGAGGGGTTTTAGACGTGGGACAGGCGAGGGGTATTAGACGTGGGGCAGGCGTAGGATATTAGACGTGGGACAGGCAAGGGGTTTTAGACGTGGGGCAGGCGAGCGGTTTTAGACGTGGGACAGGCGTGTAACAGGTGAGGGGTTTTAGACGTGGAGCAGGCAAGATGTTTTAGGCGTGGGACAGACGTGGGATAGGCGAGGGATTTTATACGTGGTACAGACATGGGGTTTTACACGTGGGATTTTAGACGTGGGGCAGGCGAGGGGCTTTAGACGTGAAAAGACATAGAATTTTAGACGTGTGGCAGGCGATGGGTTTTTAGTTGTGGGGCAAACATGGGACAAGCAGGGGGTTTGAGACGTGGGGCAAGTGATTGGTTTAAGACGTGGGGCAGACGTGTAATGATCCCCTGTGGGACAGACGTGGGGCATCCCGCTTGTTCAAGACGTGGGATGTAAGTGGGATTCAAGACGTGTGGTAAGACGTGGGTATTCAGACGTTTTAAGACATCTAAAATCTCTTGTACCTTGCCGTCCCTCGCAAGCGAGGGGTATCTCACTCTGTCCCACGCAGGACAGAGAGCTTATGGTTAGCTAGGAAACTATTAACTAACATTGCTATATTATAACAAATAAAATGTTACAATTCATGTATAAAATCACTGAAGAAAAGATTAAACTGAAACGCAATGTTAACCGTTTCTCTTTGTTGGCACTACAAAAAATTGATTCCTTATTGCCATGCCAATTTTAAAAC